>PVIA01003590.1:0-163462 GCA_004024845.1 Tonatia bakeri | reverse complement strand
ATTTTTTAATTGGGTTGCTTGTCTTCTTAGAGTATAATCGTGTAAGTTCTTTATATATTTTGGAGATTAAGCCTTTATCTGAGGTATCATTGGCAAATATGTTTTCCCATACAGTTGATTCTCTTTTTATTTTGATACTGTTTTCTTTAGCAGTGCAGAAGCTTTTTATTTTGATGAGGTCCCATTTGTTTATTCTTTCTTTTATTTCTCTTGCTCTAGGGGACATGTCTGTAAAAAAGTTTTTGCATGATCAAAGGGAAGTCTTAATGTGGTAAATAGCACTGACATTTTTGAATGCCCTGCACTTCAACTATTAATATATCAAATATATTCAAATATATATTTGCACATCAATATATTGCACATCAATATATTCAAACACATCACTTATTAAGCAACTTCAGCTTTCAAAACATCTCTACCCAAACAGATCATAGAGGACTCAAAACAAACACCATAAACCATACTAAAGTATATGTAGTTCATCACTAAGAGTTCTATTTGGCCCAATTTAATAACTTCATTTCTCTGGTTGATTGGATCACAATGCATTAGAAGTAGCAATATTTCATTTTTTAAAAGATTTATTTATGTATTTTTAGAGAGGGGGAAGGGAGGGAGAAAGAAAGGGAAAGGAGACTTCAATATGTGGTTGCCTCTCGAATGTCCCCTTACTGGGGACTTGGTCTGTAACCCAGGCATGTGCCCTAATTGGGAATCAAACTGGTAACCCTTTGTTTCACAGTCTGGTGCTCAATCCACTAAGCCACATCAGCCAGGGCATAGAAGTAGCAATATTTCAAAACAAAGGATGGGCAGTGCTCACTTCAGCAGCACATACACTAAAATTGGAACGATACAGAGAAGATTAGCATGGCCCCTGCACAAGGATGACACACAAGTTTGTGAAGTGTTCCATATTCTTATACTTTTCCAAGGATGACAAACAGAGGGCCCAGAGACATAGGAAAGGATGCTCAGCATCACTAGCCACCAGAGAGATGGAAATTAAAACCACAAAAATACCAATTCACACTGGCCAGAATGGCCATCATAAACAAATCAATGAACAAGTGCTGGCAAGTATGTGGAGAAAAGGGAACCCTAGTATATGTTTAGTGGGAAAGTAGACTGGTGCAGCCACTGTGGAAAACAGTATGAAATTTCCTCAAAAAACTAAAAATGGAACTGCCTTTTAACCTGGGAATTCCATTACTGAGACTATACCCTAAGAATTCTGAAACACCAGTTCAAAAGAACCTATGTACCCCAATATTCACAGCAGCACAATTTACAAGAGCCAAGTGCTAGAAGCAGCCTAAGTGCCCATCAGTAAATGAGTGGATCAAAAAATTGTGATACATTTATGCAATAAAATACTACCAGTAGAAAGAAATAAGGAGCCCCTACCCTTTGCAGCAGCATGGATGGAACTGGAGAGTATTATGCTAAATGAAAAAGCCAGGTGGTGAAAGACAAATACCATATGATCTCACCTATAAGTGGAACCTAATCAACAATACAGGTGAGCAAAATAGAACCAGAGACATGGAAAGAAAGAACAAACTGACAGTGACCAGAGCGGGTGGGAGGGGATAACAGAAGAAAGAAGAGGAAGGGTCAAATCAGGGAACTTGTAGGACCCACGGACAACTCGGGTGGTGGGGGAAGGATTGAATGTGGCTGGTGGGGGGTGGATAGGACAAGGAAGAGTAATAGAAGGAAAATGGGGACTATTGTAATTGAACAACAATAAAAAATATACAAAGGTTGGTCAAAGATGGCATTTATTCCTAGAAGTTAATTTTTAAAAGTAATATTTGGAAAGAAAAAAAGAGGAAAAATGTTTATTAAAAAAAAACAAGCCCTAAAATACTAGACTAAACTAAAATACTGTAAAAAGTGAACTTAAAAAGCATAGTTATGTGGGGCTGTTTAATGTAGGATCAAGCACTAGAATGATCTTGTGTAGTGCTGTAACTGATGTTATAATGATCACTAAATCATCAGGCAACAGGTTTATTATGCTCTAGATTAAGAAGGAGAAATGTACCACTCAATTTAGAAAGATTGTATCCTGGCTGGTGTGGCTCAGTGGATTGAACTCAGGCCTGGAAACCAAAAGGTTGCCAGTTTGATTCCAAGTCAGTACACATGCCTCAGTTATGGGCCAGGTAGGTCCCCAGGTGGCAGCACATGAGAGGCAACTGATCGATGTTTCTCTGTCTTTCTTTCTCCCTCTCTCTAAAAAAATAAATAAAATCTTTTTTAAAAGAAAGATTTTAATACAAATTATCTAAAATTAACATTTTTTTAAATTTTTTTAAAGATTTTATGTATTTATTTTTAGAGAAAGGGGAAGGGAAGGAGAAAGAGAGGGATAGAAACATTGATGTGCGGTTGCCTCTAACAAGCCCCACACCAGGGACCTGGGCCACAACCCAGGCAAGTGCCTTGACTGGGAATTCAACCAGTGACCTTTTGGTTCATCAGCCCGCACTCAATCCACCAAGCTTCACCAGCCAGAGCTAAAATTAACAACTTTTTAAATCATAAAGAGATAAATTTTACCTATTATTAAAACTCATCAGCAGGATTTACCTCAAAGGAAGACAAGGTTATTTCCAAATTAACTTAAAAAAAAAAAAAAAAGATTATGTTACTTAGACATAGGCGCCATCTAGTGGCAAAAGGCAATAGTTTCAGGGTAATTGTTTAGATTTTAGATTAAGACAAAATGGAAGTGGCTACATCCAGAGATTTTAAGGTTTAAAATAATTGTCAGTTTTAAATTATACAGATTAAATTGAAAATTATTTATTTAACTTCAAAAGTCTAACGAATATCACAAAGTGAGGAGGGAATTGAAGGTGATGAAGGCAGGTCAACATAAACAAAAATAAAGGGGATATAAAATGAAAAATAAACACAAATAGAGTTAAAGGAAAAAACTTTATTGAGTATTGATTACGGATATGTACGTAGGTAAGTTTAACATTGAATTGAAAAAATAAATATAATGATTAATTATAAGAATCTTGAAAGCAAGATGGAACTGGAAGATAATATGGGAGATGAGCCCTGGCTGGCGTAGCTCAGTGGATTGAACGCGGTCTGCGAACCAAAGCATTGCAGGTTCGATTCCCAGTCAGGGCACATGCCTGGGTTGCAGGCCACAGCCCCCAGCAACCGCACATTGATGTTTCTCTCTCTCTTTCTCCCTCCCTTCCCTCTCTAAAAATAAATAAATAAAATCTTTAAAAAAATATGGAAGAGGAAAGAGGAGTTTATTGGAATTCAAGCACCTTAAGATCCTTGATTTGAAGAAATGAGAGAGATATTGGCTAAATATACATTGATAAGTTAAATAGTCATGTTAATATATAAGGGTAGCAACTAAAATGGCTAAATGTATAATGTACAGGCAAAATCAATGGATTTCTAGATTATATACAATAATTATAACAATAAGTGCATTACAAATATTAAGATATTTAATTTTCACAACAATTCCATTGAGTAAGAAGCATAATTGTCTACATCCTGACTCCAAAATGTATATTCTTAACCATTATGCTAGTGTTTTTTATGTATGTCTTATTTGGTTACCATTGCATGTATGTCAATATTTTTACACAGTTGACAATAAAGAAGGGTAAATGTGGCATGAAAAGATAACAAAATGCTAACAAGCAGTTTACAGAACTGAAGTCTTCATAGTTTAAGAAATAAGGACTGTAATATAATATTTGTTCTTGGCAATATGTAAAGGATGGGAAGAGACAGAAGCATCCATATAACTAAAGTACCAGAAACTAGAAATAGATTTAATGATATATGATAATTTATTATAGGAGAAGGATAACATTTCAAATCAATATGATTAGTGGAAAATAATAAATGGAAAAACAATTAGGTAGTAATCTTGGAAAATGTGAATTTGGAGATCTATGTTACTCCTTAAGGGAAAGTGAAACCCAGATAGAGCAAGTTTTAAATGTGAAAGTCTTTGAAGAAGGAAGATGTGATTGTTTAACAGTTTTTATGCTGTAAAGTCCTTTCCTGAGTATGTACAACCTAGAAACAAAAGCAACATCATCAGATTTTTTTTGAAATGTTTATGCAGTGAAAAAGAGCATAAACAAATCTGCAGAGGGCTCTAGGTTTTTTCCATCCAGCACCTCAGCAGAGCAGTTCTCCATTTACCTGCTTTATATATTGATGCTGCATGTAAAATACCATTTGACAAAATGTTTTAACACTGGAATAGGAAAAAGAAGAGGAGGAAGTTGAAAACCACTCTCCAGTTGTGCACCCAGAACAGTTAAGTGATACAAAGTTAGCAACATACGGTGGTCCAGACCTGTGCTGTTTCTTTCCTTTTTACCATCTCTTTGTTAACATTAAATGAAGCACCATAGTAGCCATTGAAATAAATCTTCTTTTGAAGAAATTAAATAAATAGCCTATTGACTTTTTCAAATTGCATAGTATTTAGTAGTTTTGACTGGTTTTAAATCTTTTGCATGTGTCCCATTATTGATTATTTAATTACTTATCATAGAACTATAGTCTAAAAATATGCAGGTTAGAAAAACTGAGTAGCCTATTTCAAGAATATACAATGTATCTATTGCTTTTACAGTTATTTTTCCTTTTATTGTTTTTCCTCCAAACAATTAAAAACTCATTTGAAACAATTTATAACCTAATGATATTCGGCATTATGCCAAATTTTGAGGAGCTATCCCCTTTGAGGCAATTCTGTACCACAGATACTGTGATTAGTATTTCAACTCTAGAAAGCCTTTTTGTATCCTAGCCTGATAAAGTTACACATATATTGTACATCTATAAAAGATTTGATGTGTTACATGTGAATATTATTTTTAAATGTTTTTGATCAAAACAATTAAATTCCTCTGTTAAGCATTAATGGCCCAATTATGTTTTTAAATATAAAATAAAAATGATCTCTCAGTGAAGAAAATAATCTGCCCTTTCTTTATTGAATAATTTTTAATCAAGTTATTTGTTGTCCCGGAATTACCACTTTCAATCTTTCACTCAGTGGCTGAGAGTTCTTAAAAATGTCATCATCTATCCATAAAGAACTCTTGTCATTTTGTCAATGAATATTAAATCCTGTCCATGAATGAAGTCATTTTCACCCAAACCATTAGGAAATTCATCTCTTACACTAACATTATAAAGCATTAAGGTTACTGCTTAATTTAGCAAATGAACAATAATTATAGAATATCAAAAATGCTAAGAAAACTAATATAAAGATTAAAAGAGTTTATAGTGTACTAATCTATAAATCAAGTAAGTTCATTATAAAATAGTTATACTCTAATAGTGGGATTCTTTATAGACCCAATTAATATCACCCAACAAACATGATCTTGTGTAAGCTACCACATAAGAGGCCAAGAAAGCTTTTGAAGTTTAAATGAAGAACATTTTCTGATCCCTAACACATTTTGATTTAATTTTCATATTTGTAAGTGGATCAAGTTTATTTTATAAAAGGTTCGGGCTTTATGTACATCCAAACCAATGAGCCACTAATATTTTTATACTTAAAGTAGGAGATAATTGTCAGTCTGATGATATTGAAAGTTCCTTAACTACAATAAATAGCTGGCTTACTGTTAACTCTTTGCTTGATATAGTAGAACCGCAATTTTCTTCTAGGACCCCAAGATACAGTGATGAGGCAGATACAGTCCCTGTCCTATCAGCCTGAGGTTGAGTGGGTAATTAATAAAAGCTGACATTCTTTTTACAGGTCCAGCAGTGGGTTAAATGCATTATATACGATTTTATTTAGTCACATCATCCTACAAGGTTGTTAATATTATTGTTTTGATTTTCCAGATATGAAAACTGAGGCTTAGAGATTAGGTGATGTGCCCAAAGTAAATAAGAAATGGAACTGGAGCCCTGGCTACTGTAGCTCACTTGGTGGGGTGTTGTCCTGCATACCGAAAGGTTGCAGGTTTGATTCCTGTCAGAGTGCATGCCTGGGTTGTGGGTTTGGTCTCCAGTTGGGGCACATGCAAGAGTCAACCTATTGATGTTTCTCTCTCACTTTGATGTTTCTTTCCCTCTATTTCCACTCTTTCTCCCTCTTTCTGGAATCAATAAAATAAAGAAGTGGAACTGGGATTTGATTCTAGAACTGTCAAATGCGACAGTATGGGTTATTGTAGCCGTATAATAAGTCTTGAAGTCAGCTAGTGTAAATCCTTCGACTTTGTTCTTTTTCAGAGTCGTTTTGCTTATTCTAAATCTTTTACATTTCCATTTGAATTGTAGAATCAGCTTGGGAGGATTCTGAATATTGAATCTGGTTCAATTACTCAGAAACACTTCTATCTTTTGGAACCTTGCTTTAATTTTTTAAAGCAGGCCCAGACTAGCATTTAGTCTAAGGACAATTGTTTCCCACTACTGAAGCATACCCTACTTGGTGGTCTAGTGATACTGCTTCAGTTATGAGGGGTTTTCTCCTAAGTCTATTGCTGTTGGAAACAAGTATTATTTCTGGCCCCAACAGCCAGTCACCATCCCACCTAATCCTTTCACATGGTCCTTTCTCCAGTCCCACACAATGCACTGATCACCAAGGGGTCTCTGTGAAGATCTCTGGCATTCTCCCTCTGTGTCTCTCTCCTCTCTAGTTCTCTGCCCTGTGAACTGTAGCAGCCTGACTTCCCAAGACTCCCACCTCTCTCTCCTCAACTCAGAGACACCTCAAGTTTCTCCCTTCCTGTGCTGAGGCTTGGAAACTTTCTCTAGCAAGGGAGTCCAACTGTTTGGCATCTCTGGGCCACACTGGAAGAGGAAGAGTTGTCTTGGGTCACACATTAAATATACATTGTACACAAAATCACAAAAAAATCTCATAACGTTTTAAGTGAATTTACAGTTTTGTGTTGGGCTGCATTCATAGCCATCCTGAGTTATGTGTGGCCCATGGCCACAGGTTGGATCCCCCCCCTACATAATGTAGGACATTTGGGGGAGCTAGAGGACTCTCTTTATTTGTTTTCCATCTCTCAGAATTCATTTTCCTTTGTTGTTCAATGTCTAATGTCTTAAGTTTCATTGTTTTCTTCCGACTAGAAATGACAGTATCTTCTTTTGCAGTTAACCATTAGATTGTAAATAAAATGGATATGTGTAAGTACTAGTTCATGCTCTTAATAGAAAGCTTTTTGCCCATACTTCCTTCTTTCCCTTCCG
This sequence comes from Tonatia bakeri, assembly GCA_004024845.1. Classification (NCBI taxonomy): domain Eukaryota; kingdom Metazoa; phylum Chordata; class Mammalia; order Chiroptera; family Phyllostomidae; genus Tonatia; species Tonatia bakeri. Next base: position 156,208 of record PVIA01003590.1, on the reverse strand, counting down.
ACATGCTGCTGTGTGAGAGGATAGTGGAGCAGCTAGGTAGGAGGACCACAGATTCCTGGACAGCTTCACAGGACAGTGTCACCCTGAGCCCCTCACCACCTTGAACTTTCATGTGAGGTAGAAAAAATGTTATCACTTGTTTAAGCCATTACTATTTTGGTCTTTGCTAAAAAACAACTAATACACCAACCAATTCAGCCATGGGAGGTAAATAACGTCTATAGAGTCAACTTAGAAACCTAGATTTAACCATGATCAAAACCACAGATCTCCAGCCAAGATGGAGGCATAGGTGGACACACTGTGCCTCCTTGCACAACCAAAATTAAGGACAACAAAAATTTAGAAACAAAAAAACAGCCAGAACAGACAGAAAATTGAACTGTATGGAAGTCCTTACAACCATTCATCTAGACTGATAAGAAGGGCAGAGTCAGTGGCCAGTGGAGAAGGGTCACAGCAGGAAAAAGCGGTGACTGGCAGACCTGGGGGCACAGGGCACAGGCAGCGGCCGGCAGACCCCGGTGGTATACCACAGGCATGGGCGCGGCGAGGAAACGAGCAGACCCAGTGAGGCACGCAGGACAGCTGGCTGTCCCTAGTCACACATTCACGAGCAGATAAAACCAGGTGAAAATGGGCAGAAAGACAGACCATGCAACCCAGGGCCCTAGTACCAGGAAATAAAGCCTAAAAGCACTGATTGAAAACACTTGTGGAGGTTGAGGTGCCAAGAGAGACTCCCAGCCTCACAGGAGAGTTCGTTGGAGAGACCCACAGGGTCCTAGAACATACCCACCGAGGAACCAGCACCAGAAGGGCCCAATATGCTTGTGGGGAGCGGCAGAGGGGACTGAAATCCGACTGAAATCTGAAAAGCGAAGCAAGCACCATTATTCCCTCTCTGACCCCGCCCCCACATACAGTGTCATAACCCAGCTACTGGGTTGCCTCACCCAGGTGAACACCTAAGGCTCCTCCCCTCACTATGTAACAGGAATGACCAGACCAAAAAAAAAAAAAAAAGGCTCAAACAGAAACACGAGTCAAAGCCCTAGAGTCAATACTTTTAAGTGACCAAGAGATAGCCAACCTACCAGATGCACAGTTCAAAGCACTGGTGATCAGGATGCTCACAGAATTGGTTAATTTTGGTCACAAATTAGATGAAAAAATGAAGGCTACACTAGTGAAATGAAGAAAAATGCACAGGGAATCTATAGTGATGGAAAGAAAACTGGGTCTCAAATGGAATGGACCAGAAGGAAGAAAAAAACATACAATCAAAAAAGAATAAAAAAATAAGAATTAAAAAAAATGAGGAGAGGCTTAGAAACCTCCAGGACATCTCTAAACATTCCAACATCCAAATTATAGGGGTACCAGAAGGGGAAGAGGAAGAGCAACAAATGGAAAAGTCATCTGAACAAATAATAAAGGAGAACTTCCCCAATCTGGCAAAGGAAATAGACTTCCAGGAAGTCCAGGAAGCTCAGAGAGTTCCAAAGAAGTTGGACCCAAGGAAGAACACACCAAGGCACATCATAATTACATTATCTAAGATTAAAATAAAGGAGAGTATTCTCGAAGCAGCAAGAAATAAGGGGATAGTCACCTACAAAGGAGTTCCCATCAGACTGTCAGCTGATTTCTCAAAAGAGACCTTGCAGGCAAGAAGGGGTTGGAAAGAAGTATTCCAAGTCATGAAAGGCAAGGATCTACATCCAAGATTGCTCTATCCAGCAAAGCTTTCATTTAGAATGGAAGAGCAGATAATGTGCTTCTCAGATAAGGTCAAGTTAAAGGAGTTCATCATCACCAAGCCCTTATTATATGAAATGTTAAAGAGACTTATCTACAAAAAAGAAGATAAAAAATATGAACAGTAAAAAGATAGCAAACTCACAGTTATTAACAACCACACCTAAAACAAAAGCAAACTAAACAAACAACTAGAACAGGAACAGAACCACAGAAATGGAGATCACATGGAGGGATAGCAACAGGGGAGTGGGAGGAGGAGAGAGGGGGGAAAGGTACAGAGAATAAGTAGCATAGATGGTAGGGAGAAAATAGACAGGGGCAGGGCAAGGATAGTATGGGAAATGTAGAAGCTAAAGAAGTTATGACACATGGACATGATCTAAAGGGGGAGAATGTGGGTGGGAGGGGGTGTACAGGGGGGAGGGGAGTGAAGGGGGGAAATGGGACAACTGTAATAGTGTAATCAATAAAATATATTAAAAAACACACAGTCCAGTGTTTCCCAAATTTGGGTCACTTCTGCATTATTTTCACAATTTTTCCCACCCACATACTATTGGTGTTTTGTTTACTTTATATATTTTTAACAGATGCTCTAAACATTGAATGTTCTTTTAAGACATAATAGACATTAATTCAAGGGTCAGACATGCTCTTTATGTATTTTTCTAGTACACATCAAAATAAGTACATCTCTATTAATGCAAAAACTGTCCCTGGACATTCTGTGCCACCTGGTACTCATGACAAATAATGAGAAATACATTGTACATTTATTTTGCCTCTCAATCACTTTACACAATGATTTACATAGATCTCAATGAACAGAAAGATCAGACTCATCGGAGGGTATTTATTACCTTACACACTTTACCTACTTCATCCCCCTGATTTGAGTTTCCAGGGCAGTTGCTAACAAATTTCCTGTTATCTGCAAATATAAAGAACAAACCTGTGACTTCTCAAGGTTCCCTCTGAGGTGTAGCCTCCTTGGAGCTGCATTCCAGTCTCAGTGAATAGCTAAGCCTATACACCTGCCTGGTTCAGAAAGGACATGATCATATGCAATCCAAAGTGTCACAAAAATCTAATATAATACTTGTTTCCACTTTAGAAAAATAAAACTGTAGCAAGAAATAAATGACATTAGTTGCACATAAGTTGCTTTTCCACACACACAAAAAATTACTGGGTACTAGGAGGTTCGACTTTGCTGTTAACTCACTACATGACCTTTCCTATGCTGTGTCTGCTTTGGGTCTCATTTTACTGAAGTACAAAGTTAAGAAAGCATGCAGAAAAGGACAAATAACTTCATAACAAAGAATGTGCCAAAGTCATTAATTGGCATTTCAGGAAAAAAAAAGTATAAATGACCAAGAAACACATGAAAATTGTTCAACCTTATTAGTAACAAGAAACATGCAAATTAAAGCAAAATGATGTTGTCTTATTCCCATTAGATTGGCAAAAACTATTAAATCTGACAAAATGTAATGTTAGTTATGATGCAGAGCAATGAGAAAGTTTTAATTTATATTGGGGTACAATTTGATATTATCCAGTAAAACTGGTAACACATGTCTTGACTTCTAGGTATCCACTCTAAACAATCTCTTAGTAAAATAGACCAAGGAACACAGAGATATTTATAGAAGCATTCATAACACCAACACCTGGAAACAAGCCAGATGTCCATCAACTGGAGAATGGATATGATATAGTCATATAGCAATGAAAAACCTGGGTAACAGGTAGTCATGGACAATAGAAGTTTGAAAGTCTTCAGAATGTACATGATACAAACTTTAAGCCTGAATGAAATGATACACAGAGCCCTATAAAGTGAAAAGAGAAACTGGTAGAGAATGGCAGAGAATAAGGGACCATCAAATTGCCTTTTCAAAAAGGCAGCAGAAACAAAGGCTTATACAGTAGTTCCCCCTGATCCCCTGATCCCGGGGTATTGGAATGTATTAGTTGCCCCTAATACATTCCCATACCCCCAGGGGATGCCTGAAACCACAGACAGGGCCTACACCCTACATAACAATGTTTATTCCCAAAGATACATGGCTACGATAAAGTTTAATTTGTAAATCAGGCACATTAAGAGATTAACAACAGTAATAACATGGAATAATTATATAAGATTAGACTGTGATCTTGTAAATGTGATCTCTCTCTCTCAAAATATCTGTTTCATTCTTACCTTTCTTCTTGTGATGACGTGAGATGATGCAATGTCTGTGTGAGGAGATGGGGTGAGGTGAGTGACGGCGCTGATGAAGACTCAGTCCACTGGGTTGGTAGTACACACAGCATGGATGTACTAGACTAAGACAGGGAGGATTCACATCCTGAACAGGGCGGAGCACGGATTCGAGATTTCGTTATGCTACTCAGAATGGCATGTAATTGAAAACTTATGAATTGCTTATTTTTTTATCCTCACCAGAGGACATGCTTATTGAATTTAGAGAGAGGGGAAGGGAGGGAGAGAGTGAGAGAAACATTGGTGCAAGAGAGAAACATCAATGGGTTGCCTCTTATATGTGCCTAGACCAGAATTGAACCCACAACTGAGGCACGTGCCCAGACTGGGATTCAAACCCATGAACTTTTGGTTTACATCTGATGCTCCAACCAACTGAACTGCACTGGACAGAGCAGTAACTGTTTATTTATGGGATTTTCCATTTAATATTCTGCACTCCGACTGACCGTGGGTAATTGAAACAGCAGAGAACAAAACTGCAGGTAAGGGGGGACTACTGTAAAGTCTTTGTTTTAATAATCATCTACCAGGAATTTCCTTTTAATGTTATTTTCTATCTTTTTCATAAGTTTTTTTTTCAGTGAGAAGCCCTTTATAATGTGCAAAATTATCTTGTACAATAATCACCCTCTTTTTTAATCTTAATAATATGCTGGGTTTCTGGACTTAAAGTACATCAATTTGAAATCATTTGAGTTACTCCATATATTTTATTTACTTTGCTAGAATACAGTAACTTACATTTTAGAGCCTTCTTGAAAACAGAGGTTATGCTGTTTACATACTAGCAAATTCAATATAGACTCGGGATTCTAATTTATCCTCCTTATGATATTCTTTCTTTGCAAATGCTAAGAAATGAGGAAATTATTTGAGAAGATTAAATTTTATTGACACCACGATATTCAGGCCACATCACCAAAAATTTTATGGCAATATCAGTAGTGCCTTTTTAAATTAAATGACAAATTGGAAGTATTTAACAACATATGGTCGTTTTTTTCTTGACATATATGATTAAGAATATACTTTTTATCAAAATGTAAAATACCATCTGGCAGAAGTAACAATTATTCTATTGGTCTTATACATTAAATTAATTCACTGTACTTTAAAAAGTAAATATTTTCCTATTTTTTCTGTTTCTTGTGCTAGATCTATATTTATTTATAATACTCAGAAACTGCATTATTCAAAAACTATAATTAGGTATAACAATTAAAACTGACTTTGAATTTTGAACAGAAAAAAATGTGTTTCTTAAGTTCTTTCCAAACATTTCTCAAAAATTAAAATGGCAACAGCCCTCTTCTGATATTCATAATTGTAAAGCTGGGCTGTTGGAAAATTTGCTGTTATGATGTCCTATTAGACACATAGTCAGACTTTGTACATGAAAAGAATTATATATATATGCACATAATGTCCTTTACAAATAGGAAGACATTTTTATAAGGTTGATGCAATTTGAATGGGTTCCTAGTCATGCCACTCTAAACAGAGGTAGTCATTCATTTAACAAACCTGTCAGGTTCAGAAAATACCAAATGAGTAGGAGAGCTTCTCTGACACAATGTGTATGTCGCATATTTAACAATGTGTACTTTTGGCAATTTATGATTCTACAACATATCAAACATTTCATACTTCCATACAAAGCCACAATGGGACTTACCTAAACAATGAATGCTTTAAGCTTAGCATGTAATATTCATATCAGATATGTGGCCATTTGGATTCCATAAATTTGTTTTTATGGCGGATTAGTTTTATTTATTTTTTTACCTATTTGTTTATTAAATTTGTTGGGGTGACATCGGTTCATAGGGTCATATAGGTTTCAGGTGTACATTTCAATGATACATGATCTGTGTATTGCATTGTGTGCCCACTGCCCAAAGTCAAATCCTCTTCCGTCACCATATATTTGGCCCATTTATACCCTTTACTCTCCTCCCACCTCCCTTCCCTCTGGTAACAACCATGCTGTTGTCTGTCTGTGTCTACGAATTTTAGTTTTATATCCCACATATGAGTGAAACCATATGGTTCTTAGCTTTTTCTGACTGACTTGCTTTGCTTAGCATAATAGTCTCAAGATCCATGCATGTTCTCACAAATGGCAGTATTTCATCTTTTCTTATGTACCACATCTTTTTCATCCAATCCTTTATCAAAGGACACTTTTGCTGTCTCCATGTCTTGGCCACTGGGAAAAATGGTGCAGTGAACATAAGGGTGCATATATCTTTATGAATAAATGCTTTCAAGTTTTTCGGGTAGATACCCAGAAGGGGGATTGCTGGGTCATGTGGTAAATCTATTCCTAATTTTTTGAGGAACTCCATACTGTCTTCCACAGTGGCTGTCCAGTTTACATTCCCACCAGCCGTGAATGAGGATTTCTTTTACTCCACAACCTCTCCAACCCTTGTTATTACCTGTGTTGTTGATAACAGCCACGGTAACAGGTATGAGGTGGTATTGCATTTCAGTTTTGATATGCATTTCTCTAATAGCTAGTGAGGTTGAACATCTTTTCTTTCTTTCTTCTTCTTCTTCTTCTTTTTTTTGGTTTATAACTGCCACTTCATTTATTTATTTTTATCTGCAGGACGAGTTGAAACAAATCTTTAAGGGTATTTTCATTTTTCCCCCTCAACATGAGTCATTCAAGTACAACCAACTATAGAAATGTAGCAAAGTAAGGAAAAAGTAGCACAACAACCCAAGAGGCAAAGGTCGGCGGGGAGAGGTGGGTGCAGTCCGCATATACCATATGCATAAGTGCCATATCATTCACCTGCTCAGGACCGCCTCCCCACAATGAACATCTTTTCATATATCTGTTGGCTACTTGTATGTTTTGTTGGGAATGGTGTCTGTTCAAGTCCCCTGTCCATATTTTAATTGGATTGTTCATTTGTTGGTGTTGAGTTGTATGATAAGTTCTTTATATATTTTGGACATTAGCTCCTTGTTGGAGCTGTTGTTTGCAAATATCATCTCCCGTGAAGGTGGTTGCCTTTTTGTTTTGTTGGCAAAAAGCTCTTTTGCTGTGCAGAAGCTTCTTAGTTTTACATAGTCTTGTTCATTTATTTTTGCCTTTAGTTCCCTTGCCCTTGGGGTCAAATTCATAAAATGTTATCTAACACCCAGGTCCATAAGTTTAGTGCCTATGTTTTCTTCTATGTAATTTATTGTTTCAGATCTTATATTTAGGTCTTTGATCCATTTTAAATTATTTTTTGTACATGGGGACAAACTGTAGTCTAATATCATTCTTTTGCTTGTGGTTTTCCAATTCTCCCAGCACCATTTATTGAAGAGGCTCCCACCCCCGGCCTCCATTGTGTGTTTTTGGCTCCTTTTCAAAAAACTATTTGCCCATATACATGTGGTTTTATTTCTGGGCTCTCAATTCTGTTTCGTTGGTCTGTGTGTCTGTTTTTCTGCCAATAACATACTGTTTGCATTATCATAGCTCTGTAATATAATTTGAAGTCAGGTAGTGTAATACCTCTGGCTTCATTCTTTTTGCTCAGTTCTTTTGTAGTGCCATACAAATTTGATGATTTTTTGCTTTATTTCTTTAAAAAATGACATGGGGATTCTGATGGGGATTGCATTAAAGCTGTATATTACTTTGGGTTAGATGGACATTGTAACTGTGTTGATTCTTCTAATTCATGAACATGGAATATCTCTCCATTTCATTATGTCTTTTTCAATCTCTTTTAATAATGCTTTGTAGTTTTCAGTATATAGGTCCTTCACATCCTTCATTAAGATTCCGTAAATTTGGTGATTTGTTTATTTTTTAGAGAATTGATTATTTTAAGAGGGGCTGTATCTGGATTTAAAATATTTCTGATCCTTTTGGGCATTCTTAGCAAGGAAACTACCTGGATAAGTACTGTATCAATTTTTAGTACCTACGATGGACAGGCCATGTTTTCTATTCTCAAGCTTGAAGTTTAGACAGGAAGGCAGACAAGTAAAACAAGGATGGTAGAGTTCAATTGTAGGGTAAGATACATGGCTGGTATTAACTAACCACACTCCAAAAGGTGGGCTGAAATGTGGGGATTGGAGATGGAAGGACATTTCAGATAATAGAAACAGTAGATTTGAAGATTCTGAGGCATAAAACAACATGATTTATCCACAAATACTTTGGTGTTGCTAAGAAAAGGGATAAACTAACAAATTTGAGAATTTTTTCCTCTTTTAAGCCAACTTGATTATAACATAAGTTATATGCAATAAAATGTACCTATTTCATGTGCACAGTTTGATGAGTGTTGACAAACTATCATCACAATAAAGACAGAACATTTCCAACAACCCCAAAGGAGATTTCACACCTAAGCAGTCAATCCTTCCATCTAACTTCACCTGGAATCCCCAAGATAACCACTGATCTGCTTTCTGTCACTACATCCTTGATTTCATTTGTTTAGAATTTCATTTAAACAGTATTATTCGCTCCGGGCTGGTGTGGCCCTGTGGATTGAGCGTGGGCCTACGAACCAAAGGGTCCCGGGTTAGATTCCCAGTCAGAGTACACGTCTGGGTTGCAGACCAGGTGAGGTCCCCAGTAGGTGGCGCACAGGAGGCAACCACACATTGATATTTCTGTCCCTCTTTCTTCCTCCCTTCTCTGTCTAAAATAAATAAAATCTTAAAAAAAGTATTATTCAATATGTACTCATTTGTGTCTCACTTCTTTTCTTCAGTATGGTATTTTTGAAAGGCATCCTTGTTGCACATGTTAGGAATTTCCTTTTATTGCTGAGTATTATTACATTGTAAGGATGTACCACAGTTTATCCATTTATCACCTGGAAAACATATCATTTCCAGTATAGGGCTATTATTAATAAAATTGTTATAAACTATTATGGTCAAGTCTTAGTGTGAACATAGGATTTTTACTTATTTTTGGTAAATATATAAAGTGGAGTTGTTGGATGAAATTGTATTTTTTACTCTATAAAAAATGCCAGTACAATTCTCAGAGTTGTTGTACCATTGTACTTATTGTTTGTATGCTATACATTTTTTATCCTCTTAGTTTCAACATAGTTCTTTCTCTATAGGACTGCATATAGTTATTTTTAAATTTTTTACCTATTCTGTCAATTGCTGCCTAGTAAATGAATGTTTAATCTTTACATTTAATGTAATCACTGATAAGGTAGTATTTACACCTGCCATTTTTCTATTTGTTTTCTAAACATTGTACATCTTTTTATTCCTTATGTTTCTTCATTATTGCTGCTCTTTGGGTTAAACACATATTTTGTTGTGTACCATTTTAATTCCCTGCCATTTATTTTATTATATATTTTTGAGTATTTTCTTACAGGTTGCTCTGGGGATTATAATTACCAAGTTACAACAATATAGTTTGGACTAATACCAACTTAACTTCAATAGTATGCAAAAACCTTGCTTCTGTAAAGTTTCATTCTTTCTCCCCTTGTTTATGCTGTTACTATAATACAAATTACATCTTTATACATTAAATCAATACAGGTTTATAAATATTGCTTTATGCAGTTGTCTTTTAAATCATGTAGCAGACAAAATAATTACAAACAAAAATATATCTGTACTTTCTTTTAGATTTACTTATGTAGTTACCTATACAAGTGTCCTTTATTCCTTTATATATATGGATTTGAGTTATTGTCTAGTGTCCTTTCATTTCAGGCTGAAGGACTCCCTTTAGTATTTCTTGTAGGGCAAATTTCCTAGTGATAAATTCTCTCTAATTTTTTAGACATATATTTTAGGAATATGTTAATTTCTCCTTCTTTTTTGAAGGATAGTGTGTTTAGATATAGAAATCTTGGTTGAAAGTTTTTTTCTTCAGCATTTGAGTGTCATCCCACTGCTTTCTGCTTCCATAACTTTGGCTATAAATCTTACTGAGAATTATGTGATAAGTGGTTTCTCTCTTGACACTTTCAAGATTCTCTCCTTGCCTTTGACTTTCAACAGGTTGATTATAATGTATCTGGGTATAAATTTCTTTAAATTTATTTCAGTTGGAGTCTTATGCTTCTTTGATGTATAGATTGTTTTTCATGAAATTTGGGAAGAATTAAACATTATTTTTCAAATATTATTTCTGCCATTTTCTCTTTCTCCTCTTCTAGGACTCCCATTATACCTATGTTGTTATGTTTGACTGTGTCCCACAGGCTTCTGAGGCCCTGTTTATATTTCTTTATTTTTTTTTACAGGCCTGCTTTGGAGTTTTACAAGTTTAGTTTCAGACCAGAGCAAGAAAGTGAAAATCATAATAAGTAAGTCACACTAATTCTTTGGTTTACCAGCACATATAAAAGCTATTTTTATACTGTTCTGCAGCCAATTAAATGTGCTATAGCATTATACCTGAAAAAATAATGTACATATCTTAATTTTAAAATACTTTATTGTTGCCCTGACCAGGTGGCTCAGTTGGTTGAAGCATTGTCCCATACACCAAAGGGTTGTGGGTTCAATTCCTGGTCAGGGCACAAACCTAGGTTGCAGGTTCAAACTTGGGTCAAGGTGCATACGGGAGGCAACTGATCAATGTTTCTTTCTTACATCAATGTTCCTCTCTCTTTCTCTCTTTCTCTCTTTCCCTCTCTCTGTCTCTCCCCACACCCCTCTCTCTCTCTTTCTAAGATCAATGAAAACATGTCCTCAGGTGAGGATTAAAAAAATACTTTTTTTGCTAAAAAACCTAACCATCATCTCAGCCTTCAGTGAGTCATAATGTTTTTGTTGGTAGAGGGTCTTGCCTTGATGTCGATGGCTGCTGACTGATCAGGATGGAGGGTGCTGAAGGCTGAGGTTGCTGTAGCAATTTCTTGTAATAAGACAACAATGAAGTTTGCCACATCAATGGGCCCTTCCTTTCATGAACAATTTCTCTATAGCAGCAATTTTCAAACAATGCTGCAAGAATTTTTAAAATATGCAATACCTGACTATTTAGTCAGAGGCACTTACCTCTTTTCTCTTAGATTGTCAAATAAAAAAATGACAACAGGCAACATAACAGATGCTGTCTGGTGTGAATGAATCAAATTATACCTATTCCTTTCTGTCAGATCAGCAAAAAATATAATATATTATTTGGTATGCCACAGAATTTTAGTAATTCATTTCTGTGTGCCATGAGATGAAAAAGATTGAAAATCACTTCTCTATGGCATGTGATGCTGTTTGATCCACAGTAGAACTTCCTTCAAAATCAGAGTCAATCCTTTCAAACCCTGCAGCTTTATCAACTAGGTGTACATAATATTCTAAATTCCGTGTTGTCATTTCAACAATCCTTATAGTGTTTTCACCAGGAGTAGATTCCATCTTAAGAAATCACTTTTTTTGCTCATCCATGAGGCAACCTCTCATCCATTAAAGTTTTATCCTGAAATTACAGCAATTCAGTCACATTTTAAGGCTCCACCCTTCCAATTCTAGTTCTCTTGCTATATTCTTATTCACCGCCTCTGCTGCTGCTTCTTCCACGGAAGTCTTGAATCCATCAAAATCATCCGTAAAGGTTGGCATTAACCTCCAATCTCCTGTTAATGTTGATATGTTAATGTTCATCGTGTGCCCAAATACAGCAGTAGCATCAAAGATCACTGATTATAGATCACCATAACAAGAATGATAATAGTGAAAAAGTTTGAAATATTGTGAGACTTAGCAAAATGTGACACAGAGACATTAAAGGAGCAAATGCTGTTGGAAAAAATGATAGTGATAGACTCATTCAACATATGGTCGCCATAAACATTTGATTTGAAAAAAAATCTGCAAAGGGCAATAAAGTGCAATAAAACTGACCTATATCCAAATTTAAAAATTCTTTCTTCAATCTGATAAATCTCTATCGAGTCCCTCTAATGAATTTTTCACTTTGGTTATTATACTTTTCAACTCCAAAATTTTTATTTATATTTTTAAAAATGATTTCTATCTCTTTATTAATATTATCTATTTGGTGAAACACACCTCACATTTTCCTCTAGTTTTTTAGACATGGTTTCCTTTAACTTTGTGAACATATTTAAAATTTTTCATTTAAAGTCTTTATCTAGTAAGTCCAAAGTATGAGCTTCCTTAAGGATAGTTTCTAGTGATTCTTTTACCCTTGTGTATAGGCATTACATTCTTGTTTCTTTGCAAGTGTCATATTAATTTTTTTTTATTTTGAAAACTGGACATTTTGAAAAATAAAATATGGCAATTCAGGAAATCAAATTCTATCCTCTCTCCAGGGTTTTTGTTGTTTCTGCTTATTTAAGTAGTTGTTAGTTTAGTGACTTTTCTGAATTCATTTCTTCAAATCTCTGCTCTTTGTTCTGTGTGAGCACTGAAATCCTTGCTTAGTTAGCTTAGTGGTCATCCGATGACTGGACAGAGATTTCCTTAAACATCTTCAACTAATAGCCTCCCACTCTTTGCCATGTGAGTCTTGCTATGTGTGTTGGGGCATGCCTTCTACACTCTGCCAAAGACTTTACAACTGTATCTTAGCCTTTACTTTTTACTTGTATAAGAGCCTCAAGGTCAGTCAGAAGTGAAAGCTTAAGGCCTTCTCAGGTCTTTCCTGAGCAATCACATGGCCCTAGGCATGTACGTAATTCTAAGCATGCGTATTTCCTTCTAGATTCTCAGGAATTTGTCAAGAGTTTTTAAAACTCCCTATGGACATCTCATTCTCCAGCTAAATACTTTAGTATGGGTGGAGCAATGGTGCTCCAAAAAAGCTGAAGGATTCTTAATTTTTGATGGGATGTTATGGGGAGCCACTGGTGAAATTTTAAGCAAAGAAGGGGCATGATTGCAAAGGCATTGAGAAAAAAATCTTTTCCAATGGAGAATGGATTGAATGGGGACAGGCTGGAGACAAGGAGATTATTGAAATATTGGGGCGGGGGGGAGGGGGAGTGATGCAGGCCTGAGTTAAGAGAGAATGGAGAAAGGGAAGTGGTGGATTGGAAAAGTTATTTTACATTTTTGACACATCATTATTTGGGGGGCCAGTGGGAACAAGGATATAAAAGGGAAGTGTCTACTCTCGGGTCAGACTAGGAAAACTGGTTGAAGGATGGGTTCATTCACCAAAAATATAAACAAAGGAGACATAGGTTTTGGGGAAAATATAAAGATGAGGACCCAAATATAATTAATATTACCTATGCTTAAATAACCTATGTATTTTTTAGAAAGCCAGAGTATCTTTGAGAGGGAAATTCTGTGTAATCGTGTCTCTCAAATAGCTTTGGATTCAGATGCGACAATCCCTCCTTCCCTTTCATCCAATAGACTTCATAACCATTCTTGGTTTATGAATGTTTTAAAGAGACTTATTATTTACAATATATTTGACCAAGTGAGTGGGACTTGGTAAACATGCTGCCTTAAACAGCCTGTATCTAAGTGTGATAGATACTTTCAATAGTCATTTTTGGACGGTTTCGCTCTCTTAAAACCTAGCAGAGAGCAGATAATGGATAAAACGTTGTTATTAATGCAAATTACATGGAAAACATCAGCAAATGATTCTTTAAACCCTGCAAATTAAGTTGAGCTTAAAGTAGGTGATTTTAACATTTGGTAACGTTGGTTTTACTGGAAATCCAATTCCTGCAAAGCGGTAAAGACAAGGTCGGCAGATCGCGCTATGAGAAAAAGCATCTGACCGACTCTCCTCCTTTTTAGGCTCCTTCTCTTTTTGCTTTTCAGGTGAGCGCGGTGAACACCAAAGCGAAAGGGGTTCCGATATCTGCGACCCTGCGGTTCCATTTCCTAGACAGTCACCTCCCGGACTGGGTAGGCGGGCACGCCAGATCTGGGGCGCAAAAACGTAGGGAGAGAAAAGAGAGGGTGTTGGAGCGGCGGAGGAGCAGGCAGCACAATTCCGCCCCGCCCTGCCAGCCCAAACCGGAGAAGCAGGGCCATCCCAGCCTACCGTCCCGGGAGCTCCTCCTGGGACGCCCGCAGGACTCCAGAGACGTCTCCAATTGGCCGTCGGGGGAACGGAAGCCGAAGTAGAGCAGTGAACCCGGAAGTGCTTCGCAACGGAGGCCCAGGCGACTCTTTTGAATGGAATCGGGCTGATTCATCGCCGGTTCGCGGAGCCAGAGCTCGACCGAGTCTGACCCTTTGCTGCAGCTGCCGCCGCTGCCGCGTCACCGCAGCAAAAAGACCAGGGTTCAGACCGCGGACCCCTGCCCGCCTTCAGGTAAGACGGGGAAGTCAAGTCCCGGAGGTCCGCGGAGACGGCCGCGCTAGGCCGCGGCCAGCCGGGTGCTTTCCTGAGTCACGTTGCCCAGCCGAGGTGCCACTGGAGGCCCGGGCCTTCACGGAGGGGCCCGGGCTTCTTCGTCTTCCTCGCGGGCTACCCGGGTGGCTGGCAGAGTTTGGTCTGGGCTTGATCTCCTTCCTCTTGGCGTTTCTGCTCCACTGAATTCAGATCTTGGGAACCTCTCCTTCCTATAGAGGGAGAACCCGTGTTTATGGCCTCAATTTGTGCTCTATTGACAGTTACCCCTATTTTGAAAAACTCCAAAGTAGACAGGGAAAAAGGGCAGAAAGAATAAAATTAACCTTCTAATTGAATGCATGTTTGCTTTATTACTTGCCTTTCCCATAGGCCTTGACTCTTAGTGTTAGGTTTTCAACTCCCTCCAAAAAACAAAAACCCCAGGAACTCATTGGTTTCTCACTTTGAAGATCTTCAAAACATAGTGTGGTAATTCCTGCTATGCCTTTTAACTAACTTTCAATGTGTCGTAACTGTAGTTTTGGTGAATTGATTGCATTTACTGTTTTCAACAAAGTAAAAATCATCTGTGTGTTACCTTCTGATTTTGGTGGGGACGTTACTTAGTGAAAGTCAAAAGAAGAAAAATGTAAACTTTTTGAAAGAGTCTGAATGTAAGTCTGGTGACCGAGTGAAAAAGTATTGAAATTTTAAAATGGTACCAAAAGTTGATAAAGGTTTCATAGGAGAAGCAGGAAAGAGGCTTTAAAAATTAGCATCGAAATGTAGTTTTAGGGCAAAAATAATTTTTTCACTGCTCACAAAATTATGTTTTTAGAGCTGATGACTTTGTGTTTATGAGTAAAGCAACAAGACAATCATTGGTAGTGTTGAAATAACAACAACAACAAAAGAACTGAATGCAATTTTGGTGGAGATTAACGAAATGGTGACCTTCTTGTTTTGTCATGTAAGCCTACCATCCTTCAAAATGTAAATTATACGGTTCAAACAAATTGTATGGGTTTTTGTGCATTTGAAGAGATTAAGACATACAATGGCTTAGAATTAACTAGCTACAATGTGTTTAGTGAAGTAGTATTTAATGAAAAGCCTGAATATTACCTTAAATTTGTCCCAGAACAAAATTACCTCAGGCCAACAGAAGGAAGTTTTGAACTCATGATCTTTCAAGTGGAGCTTCACCTGTTGAGTTTAGGAGATTTCACTTACACCACCCCCTGCCCCATGCTTAGAAAATAATATATTGCTGTTCTAAGTGAAAAGCTGGATTTGAACTTCTTTGACATGGGTTCGTTCTGTTTTGTATTATACTTGTCATCTAAACTGTGTGTTTAGTATCTGTGTTCAGAAACCATGTTTGCAAGTCAGTAATGAGAAGGAATTGTACTTTTATTTTTTTCAGTTTCAGTAAAAAGCAATATTCATTTCACAAATCTCTGTCCACCTGTGAAAGCCTTACTTGAATAACTCATGTGATTTCTTACTCATGAACTTGACATATATCCTATTTTTTATACTCATTTGACATTTATATTCTGTTTTGTGATAGTTTCATGTCCTATCTATAAAATGAGAATTGGATTCAGTAATCTCTTCAGCTCAAAGATGATAGTAATAGTAACAATAACAGCATTTATTGAGTATCTATGAATGTTCCAGACACTATATTGGGTGCTTGTATTTATTCTTGCAGACTTGAAATTGCAAGGTCAGTATTGGCCCCATTTTATAGATGAGGTTGAGAAGGTTATCTTTTTCTAGATCCTATCTAGAGTAGGTGTTGAAACCATGATTCAAATCTAGATCTGATCGGGCTAAGAGCCTTTCAAGCTCTACTCTGCTGTCCTTTCATTGTATGTGTTTATCATGGGTTTATGTCATGCCTCCCCAGGTAGATTGTAAATTCTTTCAGTGTAAGCCACTAAGTTTCTTAGTGGCTCTATTTTTTTATTGCCTTATACACACAGTAGTACTTAATAACTGTTTTACTTGAATGATGTAATTAGGAGACACCACAAGAGATACTTAGGATAATTCTATCCTCACTGTTCTGAATTGGGGAAAATCTTGCTTTCAAAATCTTGTTTATATAATTAAGGTTAATGTTGACTCTTTGTATATCTTCCACTGGAGAAAGCCTTTAAGAATGTGAGAGAGTTCCTAATTACTTCCTACAAATCAGAGTAAAGGAATTAGAAATACAGTGAGATCACAAAGGATTTAGCATCAGTCTGAGAAATAATAGTACTTAACCACAACATGGGTTGGAAAGTAAAAAGGAAAAATAAGAAACATAATGTTAAACCCAAACAGCTAAGGGTTTCATGATTTCATTAGAATTTTATGAATTATTGGGATACTGTGTCCCTTGTAAAAAGGTTGAAAAGTTAAAAAAAATCACATACTTAATCCAAATTAAGATAATTTTGAAGGATTTGTTGTTTAAGGTTATTTATGTGTACATAAATTTCCTATAGATATTTGAAAATGATATGTTTTAATTACAACACGAACATGATCTAACTATATATCAGGTTCTAACCAGATATTAATTTAGGAGATGAAAAAATAGAAAATATTTAACCTTTTGAAGGTAGTGATACTTTGTACTGGTTTTACCAATTAAAATACATTACTGTATATATGGCATGTTGCATATAGTTAAACACTAAATGTTTTAAGTAAAAATCATATCATGAATGAGCTCTTGAGTTTTTCACATTTTGATATGTATAAAAGCCTTCTTTAGATTCATAGGCTTTTTGTATTGCTTTTATTCCTAAGAATTGGAAGTATTCTCTTCTGTAGTATAACACTTTAATTTTATAAATCCGTTTGGTAAATTCTGTAAAGTGCAAGTCCCTTCGCTCTTTCCATTGTGGTTCATTTAGCACTGTGAAATATGCCCAGTGCTTGGAAGCTCCCTAAGTGGCAAGCTGTGTGTGAAGAAGGATCTGTATTGGATGAACTGTAGCTGTGCTCATATGCAGTGCTGATGCCAGCAGCTAGTGTTCATTGTTCACTTACTTTGTGCCGGACATTGCGTTAAATATTGTTTATGTCCATTGTCTTTAATCTTCAAAACTACTCTTTGAGATGGGTGCTATCATCATCCCCATTTTCCAGATGAGGAAACTGAGGCTGAGAGAGGTGACTGACCCCAGGACACGGAGCTAATAAGTGTTAGAGGCAGGATTTGAATCCCGGCACTCGGACTACAAAATCATAGCTCTTAACCCTCATATACCAAGAAAAATAGTCATCATGTTTACCATCTGGCTTGTATGTTAGAAATAAACACATAGTTTAAACATAGAAAATACACATTTTTATTCTGTATTTTATTTGAAGGTACATGTAATCCTTTGAATGTATTTAATTGCTCTTCATTCATCATGCATAAACCTGGGCCATATCCATCTTGTAAAGATAAGCTTCACATTTTAAAAAATGTCTCTAACTCATTATTTCTTCTGGTTCTCCTTGCACTTGTAGTTCTTGGTATGTGTAAAAATATACTAACCTGAAGTTTACCACATTAACCGCATTTAGGTGTACAGTTCAGTGGCTTAGGTACATTCACTTTGTTGTGCGACCATCCCCACCATCCATCTCCAGACCTTTTTTTTATCTTCCCAACTGCAATACTTCCAGAAACACTGGCAGTTCATGATTTTGTTGAAAAGAGAACGGTCATCATCTTTGCTAGCAAAGCATTTTATTTTTAGCTTCATAAACACCAATTAGAGTTAGTCCAATGGTTTTTTTTCCATTTCTACGTTATTTTCTATTTTAGTCACCTTTGTGTTACACTTCTGCATTTATTTACGTATAAACTGTATCAACATTATAAAAGATAAAAGAATATGTTACACATCTCTTTAGCAAAACAGGTTCTTGTAAAATAGAGTGTGATGAAGTCCTTGTTGAAGACCTGACTGGGTGAGAATGTCATATTTCTTTTTTGGTCTTAGAAATATTATTGTTTATTCATTGATCCTTTTAAGAGATCATTTATTGAGGTGAAATTTATGTGACATAAATTAACCATTTTAAAGTGAACAGTTAGTACAGTGTCATTCAGTCCATTCACAGTGCTGTGCAGCTGACACCTCTATCTAGTTTCAAAACATCTCCATCATTCTCAAGTAAAATTGGTTACTTTAAACCTGTTCAGCAGTGTCTACATTTTACTCCCTCCACCCAGCCCCTGGCAATCACCAATCTCTATGTGTCTCTCAGGATTTATGTATTTTGGATATTTCATGTAAATGGAATAATACAACATGTGACCTTTTGTGCATGGCTTCTTTCACATAGCATAATGTTTTGAGGTTCATGAACACTGTAACATGTATCAGTACTTCATTCCTTTTTATAGCTGAATACTATTCTATGTTTCATTGTTCATGTAGACAGTCCTAGAGTTCGAGCAACATTTGGGCTGTTGCCACTGTTTGTCTGTTGTGAATAGTGATGCTGTAAACATGCATGCACATGTACTTGTTTTGAATACTTGTTTGCACGTCTTTTGGATGTATACCTAGGAGTGGAATTGCTGGATCATATGGTAGTTGTATGTTGAACTTTCTGAAAAGCTCCCAAACTGTTTGCAACACTCATTGGTTCTTAAGTTTGAGAAAATGAATCTAAGATACTGCCATCTGAAGATGCATAATCTGAGATGTTTATATCAGTGGTTCTTACTTGGGAGTGATTTGGCCCTTTCAGAGAACTTTTGACAATGTCTGGAGACATTTGTGATTATCACTGCTGGATAGGTGCTACTGGCATCCAGTGCGGACAGGCCAGGGATGCTGCTGAACATCCTGTAATATACAAGACAGCCCCTACAACAAAACGTTTTTTGGTTCTGAATGTCAGTAGTGCCCCCCCAAGCGCTAGCTTATACCATCAGGTTTACTGTCATTATTAGAGAATAGAATGCTGTTCTTTCTTTACACATTCATCTTGTGATTCTCTAATAACTGTGAAACTACTTTTTCTTCTTTGCCATTATGGGTAGGATATGGAAAATTCTAAATTCTCAGCTATGTTCAATGAAAGTTAAAAAAAAGACTACAATGATAATGTATCTAGTCTTCTGTATCTTTTGGAAACATGAAGCAATGATTTGGGCAGTACAATAAAAACTAAAGGATGATACAGTAGCTGTAATGTAGTTCATCATTGCTTCATTTTGGATGGTGGTTTTCTTTCATTTCCTTCTGATTTTAGTCTTTTTTGGCATAGTTGGAAATAACGGATTAAGAAATGATGAACTAATTTCTAGGATAATGAAAATAGCAAATTTCAGGATATAGGACAGGTAACATTATAATGATTCCATAATGCATCATAGATTTGTAATAATGTTGCAGTGGACCCAATATGGTAATTGCATAATTGAATGAATTTTGTTCTATTTATAATGTAAGTAAATTTTCTCATTGCTCCTTGGAATACCTTTAGAAAGACTAAAAGTCATGACATGTCGATTTTTACGTATAATTAGAACTGCTCAAAAAATTAGAAACAAAATTTTGATACAGGATTAATTACTATGTCCTGTAGCTTCCAGGATGGTATTTGATTTTATACCCTCGGGCAATTAAAAAAAATCAGTTTTGATTTCTTTTTTGTTTTGTTTTTTAGGAATTTTGCTTCTCATGAAGCCCTTGTTACATTTTCCTTTTTAGTTCTCAGTGTACTTATATCTTACTTATTTTTATTTTTTTAGGAGAGAGAGAAAAAATAGTTGGATAAAATCATACCTGCCAGTATTAGCAAGAACTTGATTTAGAAGAAGCTTGTCAGAGTCAACAAATTGAAGCGAAACACCACAGACTTGTAGTTACTGACCAGGTAAGACTTAAGAATGTATTTTACTCTTACCTATTCTTTCAGGAGATGATATAAGGATGTCATGAAAATATATTATTTTAACGCATGTCAAATTATAAATCAGACAACCAGATTTAAGGACTCATCAGAGTTAACTAGCGTTTTTGTTTGCTTTCTGTAAAGTTATAAAAAGTAGTGTGATTTAGAACATTGATCAGTGTATTTCATTTCTAAATGTTAAGATCTGACTATTTTATCTTAAAATGTCTTAGTTTGTTAAATATTTTTTCCTGTTTGCTGAGACATCTAATTTTGTTAAAGACACAAATTTGACCTGCCAGATTTTCTTTCCCTCTGCTCCCTGCATTGCTCATGTATATTCACAGCATCTGGAGTCTGTGTAAAGTCATCAGAAACAACACAGGGGATTAGATAAGCTGAACACAGCTGGGAGTCGACTTTGGCCTGGAATATATATCCTGTCTAAAAGTATACTGTATACTGTTAGTTTTTTTCCCATTTGTTTAAGTTTGTTAGCTTGAAATGGTCCAAAAGAAAATTTTTTTTCTTTGGTAATACAATATCTTCTAGAGAAATGTCTTTAATATTTTAAATGATACGGGTTTCTTATTTTTCCCTATCTACAGTCTTAAAAAGTACTATGTACTGGATTCCATATTTTAGTTGAGGAATTTTAATCATAATTTGATGGAGATTTTATTTGTAAATGTTGCTATTAGGAGTATGAGTTAAGGTTGTAAAGCAGAACTTTGGACTTGTGCTTCTTCACTTTTTAAAATGAGTTTATTACTTGTGAATCTCACAAACTTGTGGAGTGAAAGCCAGATAATGAAAGTATATAACTTCATTCCTATAGAATTCAAAAATAGTAGAGCTAATCTCTGCTGTTACAAGTTGGAATTATACCTTTGTGGGATAGTAGAGACTGGGAAGGGAGCATGAGGTGTTCTTAGGTGCGAACAGTGTTCTCATCTATGTGGTGATTATGGGGTGTTTTCACACTGTGAAATTTCCGTGGCTGTATCATTTGTGTACTCTTATGTGGACTTGAATACAGTTTGCAATGTTAATATTGTTAAATATTCTCAGGATTAAATTATTAGCAGGATTCAACAAACATGATAAGGCACTAAAGTAATAATCACAGGTACATTATTGAGTTTCAGTTTGTATAGCAGTTTAACTTAGTTATTGTTAGTATATTATTTAATTTAGTTAAACAATATGGACAAATGACCAAACATCTGTTAGTATTTAACTTAGAATATATTTGTAGTAATACCATTTTCTAAAGCATACCCTATTAGCAAGTAGAAAAAAATACTCTGTTCTTATGTTTAAGTATTTACTGGATATTGATTTTATAATTTTTCTCCTTTTTTGTATTTGAGGCCATATTAGTATCCTTGCTGTTTTTTCCTTTGAGTTTTTTTGTGAAAGTTTTAGGCTTATAGGAATGTCTTCTGTAGTTACAGCAGACATAAGAAACAAATCAGATGATGTTTCAAAGTTAATCCTCTCTATTGATTACCTCTAAGATTATAATTGGGAACAGCAGTTGAATTTCCTTAGCAAAAAAGCATATCTCCACAATATCTGAAATAATGCACGACATCTGTGTAGGTTCTAAAACACTATCTTGATGCATTTAATGTTTACTTTTAATATTTCTTTTAGTATAATGAGTTCATTTTTTAAAAGCCTTTGATGCTAATTCAGAAATCCATAATCTGCTCACAATGTCTTTCACATGTAGTTTTGATCATAACTGACAAGCTGTAAGTTAATTAGCACAGAACTTACTAATGAGGATGCTAAAATTTAATTTAAAAGTGAGGATTTTTTTTTGTACACTGTGGACAAATCGAAAGAAATTCAGTCATACATATGATACGCATTTCAGGCTCTTTTTCATTATTCGGGTACTTTATTAGATAACAATAAGAAAATATAATTAACTTAATGATAGCAAAGTTTTGAAATTATGCTAAGATTGCTTGTCTTTAAACTGGGGGTAACCCAAAACCAAAGCAGTAAAATAAGGTCTGTTAATTAGCATGGAAGACAGCTTCTTGAATTAATATGTGGTGTTAATTAACAGGAAGTCTGATGTTGTGTTGTAATTACCACCAATATTTTTGACATACTGAGTGACTGAAGGTGAATTATATAGATAGCAATTGAGTAAACACTTTTGTGCTTAGAAACGTTTTCCTTTGTTTCTGTTTTCTAGAAACATGGACAGACTTCTTAGACTTGGAGGTGGTATGCCTGGACTGGGCCAGGTTAGTATATAGATGCTCAGTATTTCTTTGTGTGTAAATTGCACTCCCTTTTCTAGTTATCCAGAGAGAAAGAAATCACTCCCAAGAAAATCACCTCATATATAATGTTGTGGTAAGAAGCTCATCTTATTGCTGATACTGTATTTCAACATGAAGTAATACATGGAGAACATTTTCTACTATCTTAATTTTCACCTAGGAATCGGAATTTTCTCTATTTGCTTTGATTTAAAATTTTGGGATATGTGAGATTATTGGACTTGCCTTTTAGTAAAAAAGGGACTCAAAACATCTTATTTGGAGGTTTACATTGTAGACTTTAAGAGTAACATATGAAAAAGTGAACATGGCATATTCTTGGTAAGATCTAGAAAACTGACCCATAGAATGTTTATATGTATAAGCTTAGGACTGATAAATTCCTGTTAGTAATTATGATACATGGATGAAGTAATAAATAATCTCTTTTTTCTTTAAATTCGGTATATATTTTTTACATTCTTATTAAAATTAAATGAGTTTTTAATTCTAATGTTAACATTTATCTTGTGCTGTTGGGCAGATGACCTCTAAATAGACTTCTGTCTCAGGGTATTGTCTCTGCTTAAAGAAAAAATTTCTGCTGCTTTTGAGTTCTACACTAATTATCATTTTACTGCTCTGTTGATAAGCAAGATGACTATGTGTTGTTCTTTTCTTTTATATAATGAATTGTTTTATTACCAAATTTTGGAGCTATTTTTATAACCTATCTTTAGAACCCTTTTATTTACCAACTTTACCTCATTTCCATATCACTATCAATAACTTTGTTTTCCTTCAGTCAAAGTAGTCTATCTTTTGTGTAAGAAACAATTTTGTTTGAAATTTCATGAAATTTTTAGTGTTTTAGAGTCACTTTTTCAGTAATTCTCTGATTAGGTCTATCATGGTTTATGGCTAATGAATTTTTTAGAAAGTTGAATTCATTTTGTGATTCTGTATATTGCATCCTTACATAGACTTCAGTTATTTTTCATTTACTTTTGTTAGTTTTAAATATTCTCATGTTTCTCTGTTGTCAGCCTGCTTCTATGATTATTCCGTTTTGCGAGATGTAAATCCATCCTCTTAAGAGGCCTAGCATGTCTGAACTTGATGGTTCCAAAGCTACTTCTATACTTTTATAAACATTCTAGATTGCTTCTAGAATTTTCCTAACTTATTCCGAAATTAACAATAACAATGTTCAGACAAACAAAAATGTCAGAGGTGAGCTGAGGTGATATGTAGGTACTGCAAATTTAGCTGCAAATTATAGGTAAGGATGTTGCCTTAATAGAAATTTAATGGAAGTTGCATCAAATTTAAATACCAAAATAACTTCCCTTAAGCATTAGATTCAATAAATTATATATCCGTGCTGGGAAATTGCTGGCCATGAAGTAATGGTTTTGCTTACTGCAAATTGAGCTACATCATATCTCAGTGACCACTGCAAACCTTTGCAGTAGAAAACTAAATTTTGGTTCAATAACTTCTCTTTGGTCTGTGATAATTCAGTCCAGCCCTTGGGTCCTCAGTTACTTTCTTATTTGAAGTTAAGAATACATTGTGTAAGAATCTGTCATTTCATGTGTGGGTTTCATCTGCCCAATCAGATGACAAACTCTCAAAGGAATAATTTGTGTGTGTTCTTATTTCCATGATATCTCCTTTATCAAATACTTGGTATTAAAGGGATAAAATTTTTCGTAAAATTTATTTTACTCTAGTTCTAGACTAATTTGTCATACTTATGACGTTACTTTTGCAACATGAAATGTTGAGTGTTGTCTTTTAATAAACAGGAATAAAGTGGTAAGCGTATTATTTATTTTTAATAAGTAATTAAATTTAATAAGTAATTTATTATTTATTTAAAAATTTATTTTTAATAAATTTTTATCTTTGGATTGGTAATAGTCATTCTTGCTATTAGCTAATGCATAGCAGGCAATAAAAGTAGAAAAGGAGATATAAGTTGTTTTACCTTCCAAAAATCAGTAGAGAATGTTACTGCCTTTCCATTTTTCTCATAATATTTTTCCATAAAACTTGCTGGTGAGTTTGTAGATGGCCCTTTTAAAACATGGGAATAAGAGCAGAAAAGGATTCTTGATTAATTCTACGTACTCTTACCTTTCTCTGAATAGAAGTAGCGTTTCTCTTTTGCGTAGCTGACATCAGCTTATTCTCTGATCCCCATCATCTCTTAAAACTTGGTTCCATAGACCGATGTCCTCTGCCTGCAAAGATGTTTAAGTCTCCTGTATCCTAAAAACAACTAAACTTCACTGTACTCTGACATTAAGCCTTTTCTTCCATTTATTTCTAGAATTTCCAAAATAATAGCTTACACTCACATATTCTACTTCTTTACCTCCATTGACTCTCCTGAGGTCAATATTCTGGCCTCCTCCATTACTGTCCTGGAATTGCTTCAGTTGCCAAGTCTACTTACCAACTTTTAGTTCTCTTTTAACTAGACTTTGCTATTCATCACTGTTTACAGTGTCTTTCTTAAAATTTTCTCTTCTGTTAGCTTTATCATGCTACTTTTTCTTAGTTCTTCATTAGAGTGTCTATACCTGTAAAACAACTTCTTTTAAAGTCTTTTTTTTAAAGATTTTATTTATTTATTTTTAGAGAGAGGGGAAGGGAAGGAGAAAGGGAGAGAAACATCAATGCGTGGTTGCCTCTTGAGTGCCCCCTACTGGGGAGGTGGCCCCCAACCCAGGCATGTGCCCTGACTGGGAATAGGTGCAGTGACCCTTTGGTTTGCAGGCCATTGCTCAGTCCACAGAGCCACACCAGCCAGAGCAAAGTCTTATTTTTTAATAGTAGATTTTAAAATATTAGTATTTGGACAGGGGTCAGCTAAGATAATTAAATCTGCCCACAGTCTTTTACTTCAATATAACTTAGATTGAAATAGAAACATGTTTTATTGGAAATATTAGATTTTGTAAACTAATTGCTTTAAATTTCAAATGTGTTTTTAAATTTACTTTGCTAAAGTGCTTACAAAGTAGAAATAACTAAAAGATGTGAGATGATTGTATTAAAAGCATTTAGTGTTGTAATTTGGCTACTTGATTGTCTTTATAACTCTCCCAACTTAGGTCTTGGTAACTAAATGTTTTCCAAAATCAATGACAAAATCCAAAAGATGTGCATAACCAAAGCATAGTCTCTAGTCTCTAAAAGTGTTAGTTTAAGTCCGGGTCCATTTTAATTTAGAAACAAAGTAAGCTTAAATGTAAAGGAAACTTAAGTAAAATGTCAGTGGCATTTATTATCTTGTATTTGAATATTTAGGCAGTATTTTGAGAATCTGTGTGTTGGGTATTATGCTTTTAGGAATTACCAGGGTAAATAAGAACATCATTACTTAATCTAGATCCTTATATTCTAGCAGATACATGACAATTAATGTTTTAAGTGCTTGGCACATATTAACTACTTTGAATAAGTGAATACTAGTGCTTGTTATAAATAATATGATTTGTATGTGTAGTGGATGTAGGGTTTAATTTTTTCCACAAAAAAAGGAGGAAATGGGCCAGATTTGAGGAGGTGATGTTTGAGCTAAATTTTAGATTATATGCCAAGACATTAGAAAGGCCAGCAAATAGGTGATGTTAGGAGAAATAATGAGAGGAGAAAGTGGTAAAAGACTTTGGAGATTATGAAAGGTATTGAATGCAATTCTTAGTGAGTTTTACTTTTTATCCCATAAACATTGTAGTTTTGTGATTTTTTTTTAAGCAGTGTTGTGAGATAATGAATTCTGTGTTTTGAAGAGTAATTCTAGTTTGGAGAATACATATAAGGGAAGAGGTTGAAGGTAAAGTCATCAATTATAGGAAATATTTCTGACCTTTTACCTTCCAGACACATTACAGGGTTATACTTTCCTATCAGTTTTGAAGTTAGCTCGATCATGATTTTACTTTGAACAGGAGGACGTGAGTTGAAAATTAATGGCCACTTTTAAGTGAAAGCTTTGAGAATCAGTGTGAGACTTGCCTACACTGGTAATCAAAGCAGCATGCAGATGGAACTTCTCATAGCTAAGTCCCTCAGAGAGAAGGACTTATAACCTATAAGTCAGAAATCCTGTGATTTTTATGTAAATGCCCTAATTTTTTTTGGTCCCCAGTTTTTGTTTTAAGCAAACTGGTGTAGGTTAAACTAAGCACATAGGCAGGCCCATGTTGCCTATATGTGATTTAAAAAAAATAACTTCATAAATTGGTTATGATCTATTTTATTTGTTGTAAGTTATAAATAAGGATTTTGTATAACTAATAACCTTTTTTGGTTTCCTATTATGAATCTTAGATGAGAAGTATTCTTTCAATTATTTGCCTTTTAGGTTTTGGTGTAATGTTTTATAGAAAGGATTAATTTAACATAGCAATGGGGAAATGACTAGAATAAATTAAGAAATAATACTGTTTTCATAGGTAAGGAGACTTAATATCACATTCCAATTCTCTCCAATTAATCTTAAATTCAATGTAGTTCCAATAAAAATGCCAACCAGAATTTTCTTGGAATTAAAAAACTGATTCTAAAATTCATATAGGACAAAATAATCCAAGAATAGCAAAGAATTTCTTTGGTTTACCAAATATCAGAAGATATGTTAGTGCTGTATGACTCAAGGAGTGTTATATTGGTGTAGTGATAGCCAGGTAGATCTGTATAATGAGAGAGAAAGCCCAGAAATAGTTTTATGCATGTATGGGACCTTAATTTGTGATAGAGCTGGTATTAAAAATTAGTGAAGAAGAAGCCTGTGCATTAAATGATGCTGAAGCAAGGGGGTTTCTATATGGGAGGAAAATTAGCATTAGATTCCTACTTTATTCTTTGTGTAAAAATGTATACCAAATGAAGACCTAGCTGTGAAAATCAAACATCATAATTTTGGAAGATATATCCATTAGGATGGCAATTATCCACAGATAAACCAAAGTAGCTGTTAATGAGGATAGAACCTCTGTGCATTCCTAGTAGGAATATAAAATTTTGTGATCTTTGTGGAAAACATACAATTACTGTATGATCCAGCAATTCCATTACTGGGTATGTGCCCCAGGGAATTGAAACCCAGGGAATTGAGTCCCCCAGGGACTCAAATAGGTATATGTACACCAGTGTTCACAGTAGCATTATTCATAGTAGTCAAAATGTGGAAACAGCATGTATCTATTGGTGGGTGAATGAATAAAACAAAACATGGTGTATATGTACCATGGAAGATTATTCAGCCTTTAAAAAGAAGGAAATTCTGATACATGGTATAATGTGGATAAACCTTGGAGACATGCTAAGTGAAGTGAGGGGTTAGTGTTTAATGGGTAGGACAAGCTATTGTATGATTCCACTTATATGAGGTACTAGAGTAGTCATGTCCATAGAGACAGAAAGTAGAATGGTGGTTGCCAGAGGATGGGGTACATAGTAGAGTGAGGAGTTAGTGTTTAATGAGTACAGAATTTCAGTTTGGGAAATGAAAAGTTTCTACAGATGGAATGTGGTTATGGCAGCATAACTGTGAATGTACTTAATGCCACTGAAGTACACGCTTAAATATGGCTAAAATGGTAAATTTTATGTATATTTTACCACACTAAAGATTCAGGGACCATATCTTTGCAATATTAATAATAGCTATCTTAGATGGTTTTTGTAAGGATAAAATAAACTCAGATGTGAACTTGTCAGGCACACAGTAAATAGCCACAAAATAATATTTTTAGAAGAAAATTTTGTCCTTATGACCTCAAAATAGGAAAGCATGACTCAGAAGATGAGTAATTTGACTACCTCAATACCTTACTAACTCTTGTCCCAACAAAGACAATAAGGAGACTTTAAAGACAAACAATAGAGGGAGAGAAATTATTTGCAACACCTTTATCTGTAAAACATTTAGCTGAACCATAAGTCAGTAAGACTATAAAGAAAACCTCATAGAAAAAAAAGAACACGAAGTGGTAATTTGTACAACAAGAATTGCTAGCAAGCATATGAAAAGATACTCAACCTCACTATTTATCAGGGAAATGAAAATTAAAACAAGTATTAGATTTCTTTTTTAAGCAGAAGTCTGTTGCATTAAGTGTTAATGAAGATTTGGGGAAGCAAAAATTCTCATGTAAGCTTTTTTTCCTCCGTATGGTGGGTTGGTTTAGGATAAGGGAATTGGTTGAAAATTATATCTCAGTTCTTAGAACTTTACCTGGCAAATAGAAGATCATGAATATATGTTGAATGAACACACTGATGTAGGGTATAAATGGTTAATGTCACTCTGGAAAGCAATTTGATGGTATCTAGTCAAGTTGAAAAAGCCCTAACTTATGTGACCCAGCAGATGCATTTATTCACGTTAGAGAAACTTACATGTGTAAGGATATTCCTTATGACATTGTTTGAGTTATTGAAAAATTGCAAAATATTTAAACATCTATCTGTGTCAAAACGTATTATAATGGAATATTATACAGCATTAAAATGAACTAGATTCTATATATCGACATGTAAAATAGGCCTTATAAACATATTAAGAGAAAAATTTGGTTTGTAGAGGTGTATATAAAATGTGAAATCATTAACATAACTTTAAAAACATAAAATAACACTTTTCTTTTTTAAATACACATAACTCTTGTAAAAGGGTTACAAAGCTTATAGCAGCACTTCCAGTAGAACTTTCTGCAATGATGGGAATGCTCTAGATCTGCACCATTAAGCTCTTGAAATGTAGCTGGAGCTGTTGAAAACGAAACTTAATTGAATTTTAATTAAATTGACTTTAATAACCACTTGGTATGCTTAGTGTGACCAAATAACTGAATATTTAGTTTTATTTAAATTTATGTAGTCATATGGAGCTGTGGTTGCCATATTGTACAGCACAGGCCTAGATCACCCATATCAAATTCATGAGGAGGGAGGAATGCTACAGAAACTTCCACTTCATAATAATATTCTCTATTTTTAACTAAAAAAAATAAATCAAAAGAACTTTACATTTTGAGTAAAATTAAATGATGTTAAATAACATTTTTCTTAAAAAAATAACATTTTATTTTAGTACTTTTTTTAAAAAGCCACCAAATAAAACAAAATCAGAAATTCTTTCTGTTATTTATTACTTTTTCTTGTACCTTACTTAGGCATTTCATATATTCTCCCTCAGTCTTGAAGAGGATAACTCTAGAGAGGCTGCCAGAGACTAGATTATGCCTGGCCTTGTAGAAGGTTCTCTTCTGAGTGATTTGGGGAGTCTTTGGAGATTTTTGAACAAAGGAGTTATGCTTATCAAACTTACATTTTTAAAGAACCTGGAGATGCTGGAGATGAGAAGCAAGAAGGCAAGAATGGAAACATAGACAAGAAGCTACTGTGATACTGTTTTTTTTTTTTTTTTTAAGATTTTATTTATTTATTTCTAGAAAGGGAAGGGAGGGAGAAAGAGAGAGAGAGAGACATCAGTGTGTAGTTGCTGGGGGCCGTGGCCTGCAACCCAGGCATGTGCCCTGACTGGGAATTGAACCTTTGATGCTTTGGTTCGCAGCGTGCGCTCAATCCATTGAGCTACGCCAGCCAGGGCACGATACTGTTTTAAAATTACAGATTATGATATTTATTTTTATTGTGTGTTTATTTGATAGAGAAATTCTGGTGTAGTTTAATGTGTACAATTAGTCTTTACACCTGTCACATTTGAAGTAAAATTATTTATTTACTACTGGCACAGTAGCGTGAAATTGAGCAGGCTTTTACACAAGGCTTTTCATGAAGTCTTTTTTTGTTCCTGAGGCTCTTTAGCCTATCTGTATTGACAGTTTTGTATGTACTGATGGATGCTTCTGGTTGCCTTTTTTTTCCCCTTTGATTCTTTGGCTATCCTGATGTGATCCTATGAACATTTACAAAGGCCTTTCTAAACGTTGGTAGATTAATTTGGCCATTTTTCTTCCTATTAAGAAGTAGGGAAGGGTCCAGAAATTTGAATTGTTTTATTTCTTTGCTTAACTATGAATAGAGATTTTGCTTTAGAAACAAAGTAAAAATACAAGTAAATTTTAAGTTTTTTCATTTGTTGCTCTTGTGTGATAATTTTATTATTTTTAAAAGTATAGTTCATGAATAGAATCAAATCATTCTATTCATGGAATTGAGCTGATGTTTCTATTGCAGAAAATTTAGAGGTCACGTCAAAAGCAAGTTAATTACAGCATAGTTTCTATTTGTCATTGTAGCATTATTCTTTTTAAAAGATATTAAACCCCATGAGAGGTCTCAAAACAACTCTTGAGAGTTCTCAAATAAGTGAAAGGGAAACAAACTCATGGTGGGTACATTCTAGTTAATCTGTGTTATTTTGTTGGAACATTCTGGTTGTGACTGCTCTTTGAAGGGGAAAGATCTTTGACACTGTGAATGTTAAATTACTATTTTGATAGGAAATGACCCTAAATTATTTTGAGTTCTTTATTACATAAGTGGAGCGGTGATATGTTTTTTAATTACAGTGAAATTGTCTTCCAAAATTAACCACAATCTGATGAAATAGAAAATCAGAATTAGGAGGAAAACTAAAATGTTAAGATTTTAAATTTGAAATCAAGGACATGATGGAACTATGACATCTGATATCATTTTTGATAGGAAGGGTATATGAGATAAGAAACAATAAAATACCCCTAATATAGGAAACTAAGACATTGCAGTATAATCTCAGTATTCCAAATGTATGGGAATGTTATGATCATAAAAATCCAATCTACGTCTTTGCCTTCCCTACCCTAAACATTGTTTTATATGTTTGATTTACTGGTTACATTGCTCATTTGGTACATTGATTTTTGGTTTCCTGTCTTAAACTTGTATAACATAACTTCTAATTTTTCCTTTCATGTTATCATTTGGACAGTTCTCTAGAAATACTCATTTAAAATTTGAGCAGACATGTCCAGTGCTGTCTCCCGCAGCACACGTTCATGGTGGTTCTTTGTCAGATGTTACCTAGGTTGAGTGCCCTGAAGTAAGCATCCGAGCAGGGCAGTGGTCTCCACTGCTGCTCAGGCTCCAGCGCTGCCTCTCCAGCTGTTCCCAGTGATTTCATAGGCTCTTTCCTCTGGGAGACTGAATGCCACATGTGTTGGGCACAATGGGAAGGCTTAGGGACAGTGAAGGGTAAGTTAATAATTATGGTGGTTATACTTGAACTCATTGTATATGTTTTTAAGATTTTATTTATTTAATTTTAGAAGTGAAGGGAGAGAGAAAGGGAAACATCGTTGTGTTGTCTCTCGTTTGTGTCGGCTGGGGGCCTAGCCCGCAACCCAAGCATGTTCTCTGACTGGGAGTCGAACTGATGATCTTTTGCTTTGCGGGAGGATGCCCAGCCAACTGTGCCACACCTGTCAGGGCCACATTGCCCCTCTTTTTACTTGATTACATTCTTGCCTGTTGTGATAGCTCTGTGTTGTTTAGTTTTTTATTCCTTAGTGCCACAAACACCAGAGTCTAAGTAATTGAAAGCCAAATGCTTATGAAAAGTATACAGTAAACTGACAAAACCTAGTTTTGGAAAAGCACCCCTTTCTGTTTTATAGAAAAGGTATTTTTTTTTTTAATCTCACAGGAAATACTTATTTCATTACCTAGTAGAATACATTTTCGTTACCATTGTCTAGCTGTGTCACTGTGGGGAGATAATTTTTATTTTATGTTGGTTTGCACCTGGTTGCACAGTTCCTGGCTGCTGTTTCCCTCCCATTTGCAGGTTCTGGTTACTATATACATTTCCTGATTGCCATTTTATAGACTAAATGAGATCTTCAAATATTTTATAGCTCAGTTTTTTTGTTTTTTATAAGTCCTTTCCTTGGCAGTTTCCTTGTGGTTGTGAGAATTGTAGCAATATAGGGAGATAACCAGGTACTCTGAATAGGGAATTCATTTGTCAGTGGGGTCAGGAGCAAATGTGTGGATCTGTAAAGAGACCTCATGTATTTTGATAGTCGTGTCAGGATTCCCTTCTAGAATTCAAAGAAGTGGGGTGGGGAAGGGACTTCCTAGTAGTTAGTTAGGAATGAGAGCCAAATGGACTAATGCTGAGTGCCTCCTATGTTTTGATGTGTAAGGTGCTTTGTGTGTTTAATCTTATTTAGTCCTCACAGCAATCCTATGTGGGTAGGGATAATTATTTCCATATTATAGGGTTGAATCACAGGTCTAACAGTGAATGGAGCTAGAGTTGGAACACAAGTCTTTTGGATGCCAAAGCCTACTCTACATCAACAGGTTTCCTCAGGTAGATAATATCTGTAGTGTTGTCACTGGCTACTTGCCTCATAAAGTAAAAAACCTTAAATAGTCTGGAAGTTTTTATTGCATGTAGGTGAAGAGTAAGGTGCTTGCTTTTTAAACAGTAGGAAACCTAAAATATTTGAGAAGGTTTTTCATTATTCTGACATGTAGTACTTGGTCTGTGTTTTCAGAATATTTAAGTAATGAATGAATATTTCATTTTATTCCCTATGATAAGTATATTTTGATGTATTGATAGAGGACACAGATAGTTCAACTTTGTAATGAAGGCTTACATTTCTTACTCCTTTTTCCTTACTATTCAGAAACTGATTAGTGCTCTAAACTCATTGCCAAAACATGTTATTTCATTAAAAAAAATCATTTTGGAAAAGAGGCTTCTCTTGTTAAGCTAATTTGAATGACCAATTTTGTTGTACCTTGACTTGTAATAATGAAAGAAGAGGTACAGAGAGCTGTTTTATTTGAATAGACTTGCCAATTAGCCATCAAGTGCTTCCATCTGTGAAATTGTTGATCAGATGGGTTAGCTGGGATGTTTCCAGACTAGGGCATCATAAATGGCACTTGAAAACTGTCACTTTCATGATGAGGTTTCAAGTATTACAGTGCTTGATGCTGTGGAACCTTTATTTCCTTTTGCAGTACCATGTTTTTTTAGAACATACTGATCCCACTTATGAATTCTGTGGTATCAAGAGAACTTGGGAGACCTGCCACTGATGTACAGTTCTGCTTAATCTGCTGCTCTGGGCTGTGCTGAGATTAAACTAGAGTGTTAACAGCTTCTTTCACGGCCTTCAAAGTGATGTTGTTTGGTGATCTGACTGGGACAGGCGAATGATGCTCATTGCTTGTGGGCCATGGAGCTGGCACACATGGTCACGTTTCTTTGTATTTTCCCACTAATATAAACTCACTTTCAAATGTTTCACTCCTTTAAATAAATGTATAGTAGCCTAAGACCACATAAGTATTAAGATTTCTACATGTCGCATTTGTGTGGAATGAATTTAATATCTGCTCTATTAATTTTTAAGGATTTAACTTATTGATACATATTATATTTTAAAGTTTGTTTAATTACTTGAAAATACAAATTTCTGAAAATAATTATCACTGTGCCACATCTTCCTTGTTTGGTCTTATAATTTGTAGAGCATTTTCTTTAGTAAGTTGGCTTCTTTGAATGATTGTGGACATGATTAGATACTGGAGTACTTGAGTGGCATTTTCATCTGATAAATTGTACTATGCTTTTGTGTTCCCACAAATCCAGATTCCTGAAATTTGGGCAGGCTTCCTGGTCACCAGTCTGTGGGGACAAATTCATACCCTTGTCACTTTGTGGACGCCAGTTTGGCCTTCTTTCTGCCCTGGCACAGATCTCTGACCTGCCCAAACTCACTATGAAAGGCAGTATGTATTGGGAACAATGAAAGGCAATGCGCTAGTGCTAGACTGGATTCAAACATGGCTGAGATCCATGGAGCAGAAAAAGAGAATGAAAATTCGGTGTTTATGTACAGGAAAGAGGACAGTTTGGGATCCTATTTCTATTTATTTTTCTTCAAGGGTAGATTTTCATATATTAGCCTCATCCCCAGGCTCTTAAACCTCCCAGAACTGACTGTCTCCTAATGAGAGAAAAGTATCTATTGAAATGTTTTGTCGTTTATTATTTTGTACTACCTGACCACTGTGCCTTCTTTGTTCTCAGAGGTTCGGCTGTTCACTCTCCTTAGGCAAAAATGCCCAGTAGTTGGTAAATACCACTGGTTAAGCAACAGGTTTTCATGTTACAGGTGAGGAAACTAAGATATATAACAATTAAGTAACTTGTCCAGTGTATTATGATATTTGAAGAGATATGACATTTGGGGGGGGGGAAGGTGACTTCAGAGCAGAACTGAGAGACTGTTGCTTTTAAGTACTCTTCTGTACAGCATTGAATGGAAACATAAGAAAAGAAGAGAAATAAATGTGAATATGACTTATGCTTTCCTTTCCAAAATAGAACTTGCCCCTGTGCCTTTTGACCACACTTATTCTTCAACACTTTGTAAGAATTTTTCTTCTGATGTTTTTTTCGGTTCCTTTTATTTTAATTCCTCAGAAACAGCAACTCTGTAATATTTTGTACGATATCTCAAATAGTATTGTGAATAGGTGATGCTTAATAAAGTTAGGGTAGTGGTTAGCAGTATTTCTAGAAATTATGAAGAGATGAGTTCTACCCTTCATTCTCTGTTTTGCCTCAGAACATCTAAGCTTTTTCCTTTTTTTTGGCTTCTAATTAGCATAAATCAAGGAGATTTTTTGGAGAACTATGCAAGATTTTTAAAAATAGTCAAATTGGTATTTTTAAATTAGTAATATATTATGTGTTACAGAGTTCAGAAATTATTACTGTGTATATGTTGATTAAGTGTCCTGGCTGCTTATGTTCCCTTCCCTAGAAACAGTGACCGTTACCAGTTTCTTTCTGTCTTTCTGAAGATACTCTCTATCAGTGTTGTGCAATAGAATGGTTATGAGAGCAGAAATGTATTATAACCAGCTAGCCAGTATGACACCCACAAGCCACATGTGGCATTAAGTACTTGAAGTGTGGGGTGGTATGACTGAAGAACTGAATGTTTACATTGAATTTTAAGTTAAGTTTAAATACCTGCATGTGGCCAGAGGCTACTGTATTGGACAGTGCAGTATACATACTTTATAGTGTATGCCAGAGTTGCCCAACCCCATATCCACACATATAAAGCTCTGTCACATTTTCTTTAAACGATTGCTTGCTATCCCACTTTGTGGATGAATCATGATTAAATAAATTAGACCTCTACTGATAGATGACAAGGTCTGTTCAGAAAAGGTCAAGCCATTATTAACATAACAAGAATGATTTGTGCTACGTCAGTGTAACCTGGCAGCCAGGGAGAGTGGACTGGAATGCGCATGCTGGAACACTGATGACTTCACTGTACACTAGTCAGTAGGGGCAGTAGACACCATTGAGTGAGCATGTGGACTGTGTGGCCATTGCATTTAAAATGACTGAGTGACTAGAGCAAATGAATCTGCATCAGATTTTGTGTTAAACTTGAACATTCCTCTGTGGACACCATTCAGATGATTCAGAAGGGCACAGCCATGGGCAACTGATGTTTGGTAGCTTCATTACAACAATGTGCCTGAGCATCCGTCACATCTCATGGAGAGTTTTTTGGTAAAACATCCTATCACCCAGGTGACTCAATGCCCTTAAACCCCAGATTTGGTGCCCTGTGACTTCTGGCTTTTCCCAAAACTAAACTCACCTTTGAAAGGGAAGAGATTTCAGACTGTTGATGAGATTCAGGAAAATACAACGGGGCAGTTGATGGCAATTGGGAGAACTGTTGTGAGGTCCCAAGGTGCCTACTTTGACAGGGACTGAGGTGTCACTGTCCTATGTGCAATGTTTCTTCTATTTCATGTGTTCTTCAATAAATGTCTCTATTTTTCATATTACATGTCTGGTTACCTTCTAGATAGACCTCATACACTTAGGTTGTTTCCATGTCAGTGTTTTAAAAAGAACATTTAGTGTACTACTGGCAGCCCTGAATTGAGACCTCACCAATTACCTTGATTACCTTGGACACATTGGTTAAAATTCTTTCAGTGTCAGCTTCCTTAATTGTACAACAGGCACAACAATATCCAAATTGCAGGATTATATGATTATTAGAAGTAATATATATAATGTACCTCTGGAGTGGTGCTAGTAGCTCAAATTAAGACTGGTTGATAATGATAGCCTTACTTTCACTTACTATTTAATAACAAGCCCCAAGGACTATGTTTAATGTTGAATTATGGTAGAATATCTGAAGACTTTGCTTAGCCCATTTTAGGTTGTTAGGTACAGACACTGTCTACCTTTTATTCACTTGACTTCTGTGAATTGCACATAGCCATCTGTAGATTATTTTTCATTGACTAATTTAGAACTTTTCTCTGTCAGCTGCCAAAATTGTACATTTCAAGCTTTTATGTGGTACTGTGCCTGTCAGCCAAGTGTTAAATTTTAGCAGGGTCACTGTCTTAATGCAATATTGCTTATATTTGAGTAGTTTATTGTATATTAGACTATTGATGGAAAACAGTAAAATAAAAATACTGATACTATTTAGAAGCAGCCATAGGTCCAAAAATTATATGGATTATGGAAGCATATTATGAATTTGGATATATTTTTTCTTTATTATTTTCGCTGATATTGCTCATTTGAAATAAAACCCTTAGAATTATATTGAAGAAGTAAAAACTTAAAACTTGATTCCTTTAATACAGGTGATTTTTATATTCTTATTACAGTGACAAATATTAATAAGTTCATTTTAAGTTTTCTTTGACTTCACTTTTCATTAAGGTCTGTTATCAGCACTTTGCACTGTCATATGAATGGTTTATTTATTCATAGTTAAGGAAAAAATAGATTAAAATTTAAAAACCAGTAACCAAAATTTTCACATGTATACAGATTAAGAACCAGCTTTAGGCATTCTCTCTGTATACTGCAAATGTGATGTGCTAGGTTTTGTTTGTTGGTTTTATTTGTTTTAAAAAAGTTTTTATCTTTTATTGATTTCTAGAGAGGGAAAGGGAGGGCAAAAGAGAGAGAGAGAGAAACATCAAAATGAGAAACATTGATCAGTTGTCTCTTGCATGCTCCCTGACTGGGGACTGAACCCACAGCCCAGGCATGTGCCCTGGCTGGGAATTGAACCGGCAACCTATATCATTAAAAGTGGTAGGGAGAGTAGTAGCAGCTGTGTACCAAGTGTTATATTAAATGCAGTACATATATCATTTAATTTCTATGGTAACCATACTGTAGGTATGAATTTGTATGATTACCCCTGTTTCACAAGGGAAATTGAGTCTTAGCTTTAAGCAGCTAAGTGAGGATTCAACCTCACATTTAGTCTTTCTAACTACAGAATATCTATGCCCCTTACCAATATTTTAGTTTTGGGGGGCAGTTGTTTTCATATTGTAGATAGGTATTATCATTTTTAATATACTGACTTCCATTCCAATTCAGATGCCTTTTATTTGTTGCTTTACTAAACTGACTGGAACCTTCAGTAAAATGTTGAATTCCATGTCTCCACCTCCCACTACTCATCTGAATGAATGTGATGACTTTAATTCCTTGGTTGTCAGACTTCCATATAGCTCGATTTTCTGACATTTCTGGGTGATAGTTGTTTTGTAGTCTAGTTGTAATTTTGCTATGGTTGTGTAAGGAGGCAAGATTATGGGGAGAAACTGAAGTGTCTAGCATAAGGGCAAGTGCCGGGGGACAGCTCCCTCACAGACAAAACTGCACAGGCCAGGTAGTTGCCATTATCCCTTTTCTGAGCTCTCCCCCACATGGAGCCACAGAGTGGCAACACCATATCTGAGACTCCATCAACCTGGTTTATACAGGTTGCCCTACCCAGGTGATTACCTAAGGCTCTGCCCCATTCAACTTACGGGTGTGCTTTTCTACGTTAGGCCACATTACTAAGACAGGGAGTCATCGCAGCTGCACCTGATACATGGAAACAAACACAAGGAGGCTGCCAAAATTAGGAGACAAAGAAATGTGGCCCAAGTGAAAGAACAGATCAGAACTCCAGAAAAAAAGAGCTAAATGAGATAGAGCTAAGCAGTCTGTCAGATGCAGAGTTCAAAACATTGGTTACAAGGATGTTCAAGGAACTCATTGGGTGCTTGAACAACATAAAAAAGAACCAGGCAGAAACAAAGGTTACACTACATGAAATGAAAAATTTGTGGGGAATCAACAGTAGAATGGGTGAACTGAGAATCAAATCAGTGATTTGGAACACAAGGGAAAAAATTCAATCAGAACAGCAAGAAGAAAAAAAAAATAAAAATAAAACAAGGATAGGGTAAGGAGCCTCTAAGATAACTCAAGTGTACCAACATTTGAATCATAGGGGTGCTGGAAGGAGAAAAAAAATAACAAGAAATTGAAAACTTATTTGGCGAAAAAAATGAAAGAGAACTTCCCTAATTTGGTGAAGGAAATAGACATAAAAGTCCTGGAAGCACATAGAGTCCCAAACAAGTTGGACCTAAAGAGGACCACTGCAAGACACAACACAATTAAAGTACCAAAGGTTAAAGATAAGAGAGAATCTTAAAAGCAGCAAGAGAAAAGCAGAGAGTTACCTGCAAAGGAGTGCCCATGAGATTGTCATCTGATTTCTCAAAAGAAACTTTGCAGGCAACAAGAGACTGGCAAGAAGTATTCAAAGTGATGAAAAGCAAGGATCTGTACAGCCTAGGTTACTCTACCCAGCAAAGCTATCATTTTAAATGGAGCAGATAAAGTGGTTCCCAGACAAGGTAAAGCTAAAGGAGCTCATTATCACCAAACGATTACTGTAAGAAATGTTAAAGGGACTTAATTAAGGAAAAGAAGATCAAAACTATGAACATTGAAATGGTAATAAATTCACAACTACCAACATTTGAATTTAAAAAACTACTAAGTAAACAAGTGGAACAGAAACAATTTTATAGATATGGAGATCATTTGGATGCTTAACTAGTTGGGAGGGTGAAGGGAGAGAATGGGGGAAAGGGTGCAGTGATTAGTAAGAAAAAATTGGTAGTAACAAAATAGACAGGGGGTTGTTAAGAACAGTATAGGAAATGAAGTAGCCAAAGAACTTATACGAATGACCCATAGACATGAACTAATGGAGGAGGCAACGGGGGAAATACTGGGACAACTGTAATAGCATAATTAGCAAAACATATTTTAAAAATTTCCTTTTAAAGTTGAGTAATATTCTGTTATGATATTCCACACTTGTATTTATTCACCCATTGGTGGACATTTGGGTGGTTTCTGCCTTTTGGTTATTATGAATTATGCTGCTGTGAACAACTAATGTGCAAACACCTGGTTTAATCTCTGTGTCCAATTCTTTTGGTATACCTAGAAGAGGAATTGCCAGATAAGATGTTAATTCTATTTTTAAGTGTCTGAGGAACTACCATATTGTTTTCCACAGCAGTCTATTGTACTTTAAATAGATTTAAATAAGAAAAAAGTAATATATTTACCTACATAGTTATCCTTTTTTGTGTTCTTTCCGTTTTGTAGATTTATATCTTGTATGATTATCCTGCTTGTAACATACAAAGACGTAACATTTTTGTAGGGCAGATCTGCCCATTTAAACAATTGGGCTATCTTTCATTCTTTTTTTTTTAAGATTTTGTTTATTTATTTTTACAGAGGGGAATGGAGGTAGAAAGAAAGGGATAAAAACATCAATGTATGGTTGCCTCTCACACACCCCTACTCAGGACCTGGCCCACAACCCAGGCATGTGCCCTGACTGGGAATCGAACCGGCAGCCCTTTGATTCGCAGGCTGGCACTCAGTCCACTGAGCCACACCAGCCAGGACCTATTTTCCTTTTTATTGTTGAGTTGTAAAAGGTTTTTAGATTGTGGACACAAATGCTCTTACATAATATGCAAATATTTTCTTGCACTCTGTAGGCTATCTTCATTTTCTTGATGGTGACCTTTGAAGCACAAAAGTGTTCAATTTTTATCTAAGGTGAATGTGTCAGTCTATTTTTTAATCCTCACCCGAGGACGTTTTTTTCATCGGTTGTAGAGAATGAGAGGAAGGGAGATAGAAAGGAGAGAAGGAGAGGGAAAAACATCAGTGTGAGAGAGAAACATCTATCAGTTGCCTCCTGCACATGCCCTGACTGGGGACTGAACCTGTAACTTTTTGGTTTACAGGATGATCCTCCAACCAACTGAGTCACCTGGCCTGGGCAGTCTTCTTTTTTATGACTTGCACTTTTGATTTTGTAGTAAGAAATCATTGTCTAACCAAGTTCATGAAGATTAACTCTTACTGTCTTCAAAGATATGTTTTATTTTGGCTGTTATGTTTAGTTCTGTGATCCACTTTGTTCATGGTGTGAGGTGAGGCTCATGCTTTTGCATATACTCAGAATCCAGTTGTCCCAGCACTGTGTTTTGAAGACTCTGTTTTCCTCATTGAATTAATTATCTTCCGCTTTGTCAAAAATCTGTTGACCATATATGTTAGGACTTATTTCTGAACTTTCTGTTTCATTGATCTCTGTATCTATCCTTATCGTTCTATACATTTTTAACATTTTTCTCTTTATCATTGGGTTTAATTTTAAATCTAATTTGAATGGTTATTGGATTTTTTTTTCAATCCTCACCTGAAGACATGCCTACTGATTTTAGAGAGAGAAGGGGGGGAGAAATAGAAGGAGAAGAACATCAGTTGGGTGCCCTTTGCACACTCCCTGACAGGGGCCCGAACCCGCGACCTTTCAGTCTGTGGACAATGTCCAATCTACTGAGCAATACTGGGTAGGCTATCATTGGTTTTTAATAATGTGCATTGATATAGTTTTCTTTATGTTGCTTTTTGTTGTGGTTTGTTGAGCTTCCTTATCTATAGGTATATTATTTTCATCAAGTTTCAATAAATTTTGACATTATTTCTTTAAATATTTTTTCTATTGTTCTACCAACCCTCCACCCTTTCAGGGATCTCAAAGACATATATTCTTGTTGTTGTACCATAGTTCACTGATGTATCTGTAAGTTTTTTTTTTTTCAATCTTTTTGGTCTCTGTTTCATTTTCTTTGCTGCATCTTTGAGTTCACTCATTTTTTTCTTGTATAAGGTTTAATCTTCCATTAATCCCACCCAGTGTGTTTTTCACCTTTTGGTCATCTGTGGACACCATGGAGATAAAACTCCACCAAGCCTCTCTAAATTTACCTTCTGCTTTATCCTGTTGCTGCTGATGTATCATAGTTTTTATCTCAGGAAATTTGACTTGGGTCATTTTTATGTCTTCCATGTTTCCACTTAACTTCTTGACAGTTACAATAACATTTTAATGTTTTGTCTGCTAATTTCAGCATCTGTGTCAGTTCTTGATTGGTTTATCTCCTCATTGTGGGTATGTGTTAATGCTTTTTTGCTTGCTTGCTAATTTTTTATAAGTGCCTGACATTGTGAATTTTACTGTGTTTATGTTGACTTTTTATTCTTATTAATATTCCAGATATGTGTTATTTTGAGCAGTGTTTGGTCTAGGTCTCATTGTTTTCCACTATTGAGGCAAGACCCTTCTGCCTACTCGAATCAGTGCTCTGTGAACTCTGAAGTTTTTCAGTTTGGCTGATGGTGAATAGGCAGTATTTCCAGTGCTACGGGAGAAGTAGGTGCTTATTCTTCTCTTTAATTCTTTCAGGTTTTTTTTACCCTAGTCTCTGGTGGTTTTTCCATGTACATGCACTGACGGATACTCAGCTGAATACTCGAGGAGGAACCTCAGAAGACCTCTAGGGTTTTCTCTCTGCAGCTATTTTCTCTCTGGTACTCTGTCCTCATAACTGTAGCTGCTTTGATCTCTAATTTCAGCCCCATCACCTCAACTCAGAATCACTAGACCCTGCTTGTTTCTTTTTCCCTGAACTATAGCCTGAAAACTCTCAAGGCAGTAAGCTAGGTACATAGTGGGGCTTGCCTCCTTTGTTTTCTGGTTCTCAGAGATCACTGTCCTTTGTTGCCAATCAGCAGTGTTTCACAAACTGTAATACAAATGTAGTTCCTGTTACTCTACCTTAGACATTAGCAGATGTCTCTTTTGTTTACTTTTTTAAAAAGATTTTATTTATTTATTTTTAGAGGGGGGAAGAGGAGGAGAGAAACATCAGTGTGTGGTTGCCTCTCGTGCACCCCTTACTGGGACCTGGCCTGTAACCCAGGCATGTGCCCTAGACTGGGAATTAACCAGTGACCCTTTTGGTTCATAGGCCGTGGCTCAATCCACTGAGCCACACCACCAGGGCACTTTTTTTACTTTTTTATGGGAAAATTTTGTGTTGGACTGGACATTCTAGATTGAGTTCTCTTTTCTGCTTGAACTTTAGAGAGATCAATATTAAAATTGTACTTAGGTTTTTAAGAAAATGTGCTGAAATTGAGTAGTTAATTGAAATAAAATGAAATAAAGTGCTATTCTTAGCATTCTGAAATAAGATAGGTCAAGACCTAGATTGCTTTATGGATGCAGAAGTTTGAATACTTAAGGCAGTATTTCTTAAGCAAGACAGTACAAATACTAGACATATTGATAAATTAATTTACATTGAAACTTAACATTTATTTTTCCTGTAAAAACACTGTTACAAAATAAATACTTTACATTTGTGGAGCACTCACACGTGCTAGGCATTGTTGAATATAGTACTTTGAATATATTAACTTGTAACCTTCGCAACAACTATGAATTTAAGTTGTTGTTATAGTCCTAATTTTTCATATGC
The DNA here is from genome assembly GCA_004024845.1 of Tonatia bakeri. Taxonomy (NCBI): domain Eukaryota; kingdom Metazoa; phylum Chordata; class Mammalia; order Chiroptera; family Phyllostomidae; genus Tonatia; species Tonatia bakeri. Next base: position 112,908 of record PVIA01003590.1, on the reverse strand, counting down.
ACCTGAGGCATACAGAAATGTAAATAAGAAAAGAGTGAGCCACAGATGGGGAAAGCTATATCTAATATATAAAAGACAAAACATTAGATATTTAGCTTCTACAAATCAGTAAGAAAAAAAACATGTTCATGTCTTCAAAGGGTTGAAAGACATGAACACGGGAAGAAATGTGAATGGTCTGTAAACACATGTTAAGCTATTGCTACTATACAACGTTTTAGAAAACATTTTAGTAAATTTCCTGTAATGATAAAGATTGGCCTGCCCTAACATCTAACATTTTTTTCAAATTATGTTTCCTAGGGAAAGTTTCGCACATGGATATAAGGACATTCATGATAGCATTGTTTATAACAGGTGTTAGTACTCTTTTCATAAAGAGCCAGATAGTAAATATTTTGGGCTTGTGCACCAAATGGTCTGTGTTATAACTACTTAATTCCATTCTGCCATTGTAGGGCTAAAGAAGCCACACATAGTACATAATGCAATCTACATGGTTTTTATAATTAATTTTAAAACATGCAGTTACCATACAGTGTATTACCTGTGTAGATTTATTTAGGAAAGTATAAAGAAATGCGCTTTCATAATCACTAAAATTAGACTAGTGGCTACAACCGGGGGTAGAGGAAGATTCCAGTCAATCAAGGGGATGACACAGGCCCTGACTGGTGTGGCTCAGTGGGTTGGGCGTTGTCCCTCAGACCAAAAGATCACTGGTTCGATTCCTGTTTAGGGTGCATACCTGTGTTGTGGGCCAGGTCACCCGTTGAACCATGTACGAGAAGCAGCTGATTGATGTTTCTCTCACACATCAGTGTTTCTCTCCTCCTCTTTCTCTGTCCCTTTCCCTCTCTCTAAAAGTGAATAAATAAAATCTCAATAGAAAAAAGAAAGAAAAGAAGGACAACACAGGAGCTTCAGCCCAACTGTTTTAGTGATGTTTTATTTCATTAAGCTTGGCGATATAGTTACTGTTTATTAGATCTTTACGTATAACTTACTTTGTAAGCTTAAAAGAAACAAACTAACATTGGTTATTTAGAAAAAAAACATTAGTTGTTCACTCTGTGGATAGTTGTCACTTGGCTCTCTCTTTTACTCACCTACTCACATACTAGCCTCATTGGCCTTTCTCCTCCGAGGAAGGCAACTTTCTACTCTTAGGCCTAAGACAGATCAGCTCTTTTCAGTGAATAACCCTGTGCTCCATCTGGTGCCTAATTGATTTATTATCTCTGTCTCTTGTTCCATTCTAAGTATACTACAAGCATATTAGTTTCCTTTTCTCTAGCCTCTCATTTATTCTGCCCTTTGAATATACTTATCCTTCGGGGAGAAGGGATCTAAAGTTCTTAATGGAGACCACACAAGCAAAGGATTGCCTTTGGCATTTTCATGTATGCTTGGCTCATAGAGGCATCAGAATGCCTGCTTGGCATGTTTTAATGTGAGATAGTGATCAAAAATAAAAGCTAAAACTGAATTTATTTATAAAGAGACTGAAGAGTTATTTATTGAGCATCTTACTTGCGTGTATTAGATAATCTTTCTCTAGTGTGGAATTCTTTCTATTATGTCAGTAGCCATCTCTTAACTTTTCTACTTTTCTATTAAGATGTACATCCTGGCTGGTGTGGCTCAATGGCTTGAGTGACAGTCTGCAAACCAAAGGGTCACTGGTTCAATGCCTAGTCAGGACACATGCCTGGGTTGCAGGCCAGGTCACCAGTGGGGGCACATGGGAGGCAACCACACATTAATGTTTCTCTCTCTTCTCCCTCCCTTCCCCTCTGTTTAAAAATAAATAAATAAAATCTTTAAAAAACATCTTACGTTAAGCTTGAACATTCTTCCATGGAAACTATTCAGATGATTCAAGAGGCTTTCAGGGGACGATCCAATGAATGCAAAACAAACAGGAGTGTTGCACAAATGCTTCAAAGATGGTCGAGAATCTATTGAAAGTGATCCCTGTTCTGGAAGACCTACAACGAGAAGAACACCTGAGGATGTTGAAAATGTACAGGCTGCAATCAACAAAGATCAGTGACTGACAGTGTGAGAACTGGAAACTGATCTGGAGATTCCAAAAACTACTGTCAAAGATTTTGATGCAAGATCTTGGCACAACATGTGTTCTGCAGTTTCTGCTACCAGAGCAGAAGGAACATCATGCTGCAGTTGGGAGAACTGTGAGGTTCCAAGGTGCCTACTTTGAAGGGTACTGAGGTGTCATTGTCCTGTGTGCAATGTTTCTTGTATTTTCTTCAATAAATGTGGTAGGATACTTTCTGGACAGACCTGGTATATTCATTTTTGTGCTTACTTGTATTATCTGTCTTCTACTTTTTAAGGACTAGAACCACATCTAATTCATTCATCATGTACCTAATGCATGTCATTGTGTGTAGCACACAGAACTTTCCCAAGTCTTTTTCTCCTAGCCATGCCCATATTCACCCGCTCCCCCTGTTTTTTTAGGATACCTTCTCCTCTGCTTGGTGTTCTTTTTCTTCTGTATTGTCCCTTGGTCTTCTTTCATTAGGTTTGATAAATCACATATTTGAAAAATATAAAGCAAGATGCAAATATAATGTACTTGAAAGATAAAAACCAAGGAACACCTAAACTGGCAAAATTATTAGTATTGTTTGTTAATACCCCTAGGGCCTGACTTTATGACTGTTTGGGGGCTCTAACAGCTGATCACAGTAGCATCCACTTAACCTTCAGCTCCTTTGATTAGTAATCTAGGTGATCCCAGCTTTGAATTGTCTTCTCTTCCCGTGGTACCCCTTACTTTGATGTCAGTTAATCAGGTTTTTATAATATTATTTGTTGAAAGAATGTTTTTGTTCTGAGAACTATATGTTAAAGAGATATAGTCCCTGGCCTCTGACTATGAGTCAGATACAATATTTGTACAAATTCTGTAAACCATAGAGGCATTACATCAGACTTTAAGATAACATTTTGTATGGGAAAACACACGTCATCTCCTTTATTGTCTTGTAACTGTATTTTTTAAAGCGTGTCCAAGAACTTCAAAGATTTATATTCTGAAGTGCTGAATATTTTTCATAAAGGCAAAAGTGAATAAGGAAATGCACTTCTTTTAAAGATGACTTTAAAAAAAAAAGTTACATCCTCAGAGAAACACCCATTGAAATTGAAGCAATATTGACTCATGTTTGACTTTTTAAGAATTCATGCTTTAGTCAACCCATTTTATTATTATTATTTTTTAAAGATTTTATTTATTTTTAGAGAGGGAAGGGAGAGGGGGGGAGAGAGAGAGAGAAACATCAGTGTGCGGTTGCTGGGGGACATGGCCTGCAACCTAGGCATGTGCCCTGACTGGGAATCGAACCTGCGATGCCTGGTTCGCAGCCCGCGCTCAATCCACTGAGCTACGCCAGCCAGGGCCGTCAACCCATTTTATTATTTAAAAAACCTTGAACGGTTATGTGCAGGATGATTGCTGTTTTATATCTCTGTGCATTTAAGTGTGTCATTTTTTTCTTGGAATGTCTCTACCCATCACTCCCTTTGGCTTGGAAATGTTCTATGTAATCTTCAATCCTTAGCGTGATGGAAGATTTTATCAAGTAGATTGCTCTGACTTCTATGCCCTGTACACATGTCTCTATGTTTGCACTTAGTCTACTCTCGTATAACCAGTACAATGGCAAATGGACTCTCAAGTCTGTGGTTGTTGAGTGAATAAATAAGAACATGCATTCTGTGTGTGTGTGTGTGTGTGTGTGTGTGTGTGTTAACATTCTGTACTTGGTTTTGCATAGCATAATATAGAAGATGGGCTAATTAATGAGTTAATGCATGCTTCCCAGAATAACCAATTCCTTTGTGGATGACTATATTTCGTGTGTTTTGAAATTTAAATGCACAAATAAATGTTATGGTAGTTGAATAGTGTAAAAGAAAAAGGGGCCTCCCGGGACTATAAGAACTTTAAAGCCAAAGCTAGCTATAGGGCCTGTTATGGAACAGATCTGATATATTAGTGTTCTGTTGCAGGACATTCAAGTTCTGCTTTGTTCCTATTTTCAATTATAAAAGGTAGTGTGTTTTAGCCACTCCTAAACACTTGTAGTTATCATATGGTTTCTGAAGTTTGATTAACCGATCCTTGAAAATGATGCTTTATAGCAAAGGTAGCCAAATGTTGTGCTTGCTCCTTCCTCATTTCTATGGGGGCAGAATGAAAGTCACCCATTATGGGAGATGGTCCCTATTATGGTGAGACAGATTTCAAGGATGTCTAAAGTGATTGGTCCTTATGGCATATTTCACAAATACATTTTTAAGTAGGTGAACATTATTTCACAGTGAATATCCAAGGTGTTCTTAAAGAGAAAGAAATTGTCATAATTGGACATTGTACACTAGACCATCAGTCCCTATGTCACTTTGATCAGTTGTCTCAATAACCAGGTAATGGTGCCATTTTTCTCTTTCCTGTGCTGTTACTATTACATTGCCTCACCCCACTGCCCATTCCCCACTAAAATGTTTATATTCTTAAAATATTGTCTCCACAGCAGCCACTTAGGTTTGCTGTATTGAAGGAGCTCAGTAGGTCTAGGGAAAGAAAGTTTTCATTGAAGCAAGAACTGATTTTGTTAAATAATTTAAAGACTTGGAAGAAGGAGATGGGTGAGGTAGGAAAAGGAATATAGAATGAAATGTAGAAATATAGTGTAATTCTCATTTTTTTACATCCTCAAATCATTATATTGCCCATTATTATCTAAGCCCTTACTGGTCAAATTTATAATAAGCATATCATTGATTATATTTACTCAAGAGCCCAGATATATTACAGCAGTGGGTGAAAATATGTCTCCCTTGTCATGTTGGTAATTTAATTGATTTATCACAAGCTACACAGTGTTAGGTATTACAGGTTTTTTAATGTTTGGTTCTTAGTCTGATATTATTTTTATTAAGAAATATTTCCAAGATTACTCAGAGATGAAAGATGCAGCATATGTATGTTGATTTATAAATCACACTATTTAGAATATTATTTATATAATTGAATTTTATGTTAAATGTCTATAATGTTTAAAAATATGGGGATATTAGCGTTTACAAATATAGCATTTTAAAGCACTACATCATTATTTTGACATTTCCATTCTTATTTTTCTTCTTTTTGTCTTTTTTTTTTTTTTTTTTTTAAGAATTAATGTGCCATCTGGATGCCTCTGAGATCATGCCATAAAAGGAATTTTGGCTTTTTGGCTACCAGTTATCAGGCTATGCTTGCAACTATGTACCTTACCAGAATGATGAAACATGGTTAGAAAGGTGTTTAACATACATGTTTCAAAACATTTTTACATTGGTGATTTTTATACAAACATTATGGGAATTTTAAAAAAACTACTACTGTTCTATTCGAAGATTAAAGTAATTAAGTTATCATCATGGGATAGTTGTTGGGTCCTTAAACAGAAATATAAACCAAAACTCTATGTGACTAAATGATTCTGAGCTATTTCTAAACACTAAATCCTATATCTTCAGTGTTAAACTAAGCAAATACAGTTTATTTATATGTTTTTCAGAGGGGAAAGTTGCAAAAATACATTGCAATTAACTTGTTGTGTTCTCTTCTGAATAATAGAGTCATTGGAACTGTCAGCCAAAGGACCCTATTTTTGGAACTTTTTTTTAACTCTAAAAAGTAACAAGTTTTTAAAAGTAATTGAGAGGAAACAGCTAAAATCATGCATTGAAAGGGTTAAGTCGACATGAAAGAATTCATTTCCACTTTAATGACCTAGCCTTGCTGGGTTAGGACTATAGGGAACATGCTTCTGACTTGTACTCCTATTGCCAATTAACACCTCCTATAACAGGTTGCCTCAGCTAGTCATTGAAGCTCAGGCGGTAGAAATAGTTTACATGCAGCTTGTTTTTCACACTGGTTGTTTAATACTCACAAAATTAAAGTATTAAAAGGTTGTTTCTTACCTTTCTGAGTAAGAGATAAACAATAGAGTGGTAGTTATTTGTATGTGTTTGAATTTGCTTATTTTGTGTGGGTGATTTTTTTAGGCTTTTTTTTAATTGAGGAAACTGAAGGAGCTAGTTGCATTACAATTTTAAATTTTTGACAATTTATTGAGTGTTATATTGGATATCATAAATTAAGAATTATTTTCTGTTAACTATTCAATATATCATAAGTTTTATTTTGTTTTTTAAAAAAGTCACCTTGTTTATAAAATTTTCTTTGTTGAAAAATATATATTTCAATAGATCTTTAAACATAATTCTATAATGCTGTACCAAATATAAGTATAAATATAAGTCCTATGTAATATTTACTCCTACAATAATTTTTTTGCAAATTTTGAAATGTTTGCTGTCATTTCTCAAGATAACTTTATAATTTCAGTTATTTTTGGAGTGTTGAAGTTCAGTGAAACCCTTTATTTTACATTTCTTTCAAATGACACTTTGGTTCATGTTTAATCAGGTATTTTAATAACATAATAAAATTGGCTAAGTAATTGATACCAGTTCACACTAAGAGAAAGGTGGAGTAATATAACTAATAGTGTTAACAAATTTGTTAAAAGGCCTGAGTAGATAACACTTTGAGGCGTTAGTTTTTATCCTGTTATAATGGCAAATGCCTTTTCTTTTTTTTTTTTTAACACTTAGTCAACAAGGGCTACCCAAGTAGAAGTCACACCCTTTTATGCTGGATCAGATTTTAACCTTCTAAATAGGGGTAGTGGTTTGGGGGAACCACCCCATGTCTCATTTAATTTAACCACACTTAAAATTTGTGGACCTGGCTAATAATTTCCATTTTACTAAATGTGGCATATCCAAACTCATTGTACAGAGGTAAGTTTGATGCTTCTTTGGAGTCCACTATATGTAATATATCTCACTGGTTGTATAGGTTTTTGTGTATTTATAAAGATTGGTATCACTCCTTGTGCCTATGACTCACCTATTTATCCCCTGGTTCTGTTCTGTTAGATAGATGACTTAGAATCTTAGTCAGTTGAAAGGAATGTAGTTTCTCCCCTTTTAATACAAACTTATTTTAAAGAGTCAGACTTACCTTAGTGATTTCAAAGTTGACTGTAAGAATTAAGTATTAAGAAATATATAACTAAAGTAATTATTTTAATTTTAAGTTTTTATAGCACTAAACTAAAAAGTTGGAGAATATTCAGAGGTTTATTTTATCTGTTGTCAGTGATGTGTGTGTTTCTATTTTATAGTGGCATTGTGTGAAATACAGACCAACTTTCTTTAGTTGTTTTATTTTTTCTTTTGTTTAATGCCATTTTAGTTATATCAGTGCCTTTAGTTATTCTTACAGTTGTTATTAAAGGACCTTGAAGTTTGTTATATCATGTTCAATCTCCAAAAAAGGATTTTGCATACTTGTTTATTATGGTGGTAAAATAATTGTTATAAGGTCAGCAGAGTTAACTTGAATAGTTCACACACTATATAAACTGATAATTTTAGAGCTATACTGTTGATTAAGCACCAGGAAGAAAACATTTTCTCTATTATTTATTTTTTGTAATAGTAATAGCCTAAGCCAGTTTTTAAAATTAAAAAATATTTGGGCCTAGGTTTTCATTCGATTTATTGTACAGTTTTCACCTTAGTTTACCCAGCATTTAAATTTAAGCTCTTAAGCATAATTTCTCAGTAAATAAAAAATGACTCAAGTAATTCATATTCTCTATATTCATATTTTTTTCTCATTCTCTGCTTGAGACACGTAGAATTTGTCATTACATGTGATTTATAAAAACTGTCCCACATGATTTGTGTGACTTATATTTGCCATAATATATTTTAATAAAAAATCATATTTTTATTTTCATAGCAGGGTCTGTAGTATCTTATAAATAAATACAGTAGTGTGTTTTACTCTGCAAAGCCCAATATACCCATCTAGATTTCAGAAAATATAAGGAGGTTCTTTAAGTGTTCTCTGTTCTCAGTGAGCATACTAACTGCTTTGGGGTAGGAACAATGTCCCAAGTCTTAACTTCCATTTTCTTTAATAGGAAATGGTTCCAGGTGGCAGAGGATTCTAAAATTGTAAAGAAAGGGAAAGAATTAAGCTTTTAGAATAAAAGTAGATTTGGGCATCTGAAAATGGGATGGTATGCTGTAGTGGAAAGAGCACATTGCTAGAAGGCAGAAATTGCATTTTAGTCCTGATGATTTATGCCAGTGTTTGTTTTTGTCTGCCTTTCTAACTACATCATAAACTTCTTGAAACCTTCATTTAGCCATACAGCTAAAGTGCTAGGCACATTGTAATACTTAAGTATTCTTTGGAGCCTGGGATTGATCTCTGCCTTCACATTTGAAAAATGATAAATTTTTCAGGATCCGAAAAAGTAATTCCAGATTTTCTCTGAGAATACCATGTGGCCCATGTAATGATTTGCAAAACTTTAGGTTGAACAAAGACAAACATTTTTTTCCACTCCAGAATTTTTCTTAAAGCCTTTAATATTCTAATATACAACATATACAGGGTCCAGCAGAAGTGCCTGCTTGAGTGTGGTTAGCCTCGAGGGTGATAATATGGGTATAATAATTTATAGTTTTCATTTGAACATTTCACCTAAAATGTCACATGGTATCCTTGAGTATGATATTTTTATGTTACAGAATCACATGCTTATGATTTTGTAAAAAAGATTTTGAGATTAAAAAGGGTGTTATTTGTGTTGGGCCCTATATTTGGGAGGTAGAGTACATATGCAATATATTCTGAATTTACTTGACTAGGAGTGAACTCTTTGGATGATATTTTCTTGAGACTCTCATATAAAGAATAGTTTTTGAAATCTCTGGTAAATCAGTGCAAAATCTCTGTCACACTGATAAAACTTGTTGATATATTCAACGTAAGGACTAAAGGAAACTCAAAAAATTGCGTAGGTTTCTAGTTTGAGACTCAAGATAATTAGAATTGTAAGTTGGGTAAGTTAGTTTGTAAAGAAACATGGTAAATTTCATGTTTGAGGACGATGGATTTGAGATGTGTCCTTTGGGAGATAATATGATGATTGGTAAGTTAGGAAGGAACCTAAAAAACATCATCTGCCTTAATTTGCTATTTATTTGAGCTGTTTCTATAACATTTCATAAATTTGAACACTTATGTTTCAGTAACTCCAATTACAAGAAGCTCATTAACTTCAACTCTTCTTTAGACAGCTTGGACCAATGTAAGGTTATTCTTATATTGAATTCAAATTTATTCCATTAGCCATAGTCCTACTGGCTATGTAGTCTAAATTAGTGGTCTCCAGTTTAGCCAGCATTAGAATCACCTACAGTGCTTTTTCAAAATCCAGATCTGTGAGCTTTGCTGCCAAAATTTCTGATTCAGTAAGATGGTGTATTTCTTTTTCTTTTTGTTTTCAATCATTGTAAGAATTACTGTAAATACTATATTTTTTGCTTTTTAAAAAATACATTTTTTTCTTTATACTATTACAGTTGTCCTAAATGTTCTCCCTTTGTCCCACTCCTTCAGGCAATTCCCACACCATTGTCCATGCCCATGGGTCCTGCGTGTATATTCTTTGACGACTATATTCCCTACTTTACAGCCCCAGGACTATTCTGTAATTAGCACTTCTGCTTCTTCATCCCTTCACCTTTTTCACCCATTCACCTAACCGACCCCTGCTCCCCGTTCGGCAGCCATCAAAACATTCACTGTATCTATGATTCTGTTTTTGTTCTGCTTGTTTACTTTGGTTTTGAGATTCAGTTGTTAAAAGATCTGTATATCCATTTTATTGTTCATATTTTTTTTCTTCTTCTTAAAGAAGGCTCATTAACATTTCAGATAATACTGGTTTGGTGATCAACTCCTTTAGTTTTTTCTTGTCTGGGAAGCTCTTTATCTGCCCTTTGGTTTTAAATGACAGCTTTGCTGGGTAGAGTAATCTTGGTTTGTAGGCCCTTGCTGTTCATCACTTTGAATACTTCTTGCCAATCCATTCTAGCCTGCAAAGTCTCTTTTGAGAAATCAGCTGACGGTCTTGTAGGAGCTTTTTTATAGGTAACTAACTGCTTTTCTCTTGCTGCTTTAAAGATTCTCTATTTAACATTTGGCATTTTAATTATAATGTGTCTTGGAGTGGGCCTCTTTGGGCCTATCTTGTTTGCAACTCTGTGCTTCCTGGACATGTATGTATGTCTATTTCCTTCACCAAGTTAGGGAAGTTTCATTGTTTTTTTAAATAGGTTTCCACTGTCTCACTCTTTCTCTTCTCCTTCCAGCACCCCTGTGATGCAAATGTTTGTCTGCTTGAAGTTGTCACAGAAGCTTTTCACCCTGTCCTAATATTTTTGGATTCTTTTTTCTTCTTGCTGATCTGATTGTTTATTTTTTGCTTCCTTATATTCCAAATTGCTGATTTGATTCTCACCTTCATCTCCTTTACTGTTGACTTCTTGTAAATTGTTCTTTATTTCAATTAGTGTATCCTTCATTTCTGACTGTATCTTCTTTTTATGCTGTTGAGGTAACTAAGTTCCTTGAGCATCCTTGTAACCAGTGTTCTGAACTCTGCATCTGATATATTACTTTTCTCCATTTTGTTTAGTTCTTTTTCTGGAGTTTTTGTCTGGTCTTTCATTTGCGCCATGTTTCTTTGTCTCCTCCTTTTGCAGCCTTTCTGTATTTGTTTTTATGTATGAGGTAGAGCTACTATGTAACCAGGCTTTATGGAATGGCTTAATGTAGTAGGTATCCTGAAGGGTCAAGTGGTACAGCCTCCCTTGTTACCCAAGCCAGGTACTCAATGTTCATGCCCTCCTCTTATACTTGAGCCTTGATTGCTGTTAATATATCTAAGGTCAACCATTTCCTGTGTTCTGTCTGGGTCACACAGCATTAGCTACACAATGATCTGAAGATGGCTGCTACTTGTGCTGGGCTTGGCGATGCCCAGGTGAGGCCAAGCTATGAACCAAGGCTGGCTACTGCTAGTGCCATGCCTGGGTCAACTTAGCAATAGGTGTGGGACTCTCTGAAGCCAGATGCTGCTTGTTTGTGAAAATTTAGGAAAAGCTGAACCATGGTCCAAGACAAGCCATTCATATGGAAAAGCCACTGGAAACAGCTTGGGTTGACCTGAAAGTTGAATGGTACAGGGCTTCAGAGAATCACCAGGGTGGGTCACACCGTGTGAGCCAGGTTAGTGGAGTTTCAGATATGGCGCCCACCTGTTGACTCTGTGGGGAGAGGACTCAGAAAAGGAACCATGGCCTCTGCCAGCACTTCTGTTTGGAAGAAAGCTGACCCCCGAGCTCTCTCCCTGATGCCAGACAATTAATTTTCTTCCTATTTGTCTCTGATGCCTTTCAATCTGCTGTCCCAGCGCTGGAGCTTAGAGGGAGTTAGTTTGATTAAGTCTGTGCAGGGGCTCTTTAAGAGAAAGCCTGGCATTTCAGCAGTTTCTGTCTTCCACAGCCTCAATCCCAGCTGGTTTTTATAGCCAAAAGTTATGGACACTTACCTTCCTGCCCTTGGAACCCTGGGCTGGGGGGCCTGGTGTGGAGTTAAGATCACTTGCTCCTGAGATATCCTTACAAATTTTTATCTGCTACATGTGGGTGTTGGACCAGCCTGTTCTGCGTCTCCACCCTCTTATCACTGTCCTTGTGGTTTCTTCTTTAATTCTGGAGTTGTCAGACTTCCATTCAGCTCAGTTTCTGACAGTTTTGAATGATGATGGTTCTATAGTTTGTTGTAATTTTGATGCAATTCTGTGAGAAGGTGAGCTATCTTAACCAGAGGACTTAACCAGTCCTCGTTTCTTTTTTTAATTCAGTTTCTTTTGTTTCATTACCATTTATACCCTTTACACCCTCTTCTACTTCCCCCATCTGCCCCCTCCCACAGTCGCCGACTTTGTCCATGTCTATGAGGTTTTTTTTTTCCTCTCTGTCCCTCTATCCCAACCCCTGCCCCACTTCCCCCCGGCCCCACCCCCAGTGTATTTCTAACAAATTCCCAGATGATGCTGATGCTGTGTCTGATTAAAGGACTTCACTTTGAGAACTATTAGTCTGAACTTTGATAACTCTTCATATATTTGAAGATTGCTCTTTTGTATCTTGAACCTTTTTCAAGTTACGTCAAGTCCTTGAACCTTTACTGTATATCATGATTTTAGGTCACTTACCTACACTGAGAGCTCAGATTTTGAGAATGAAGAAATTTCTAAAGTGGAATCCCTTACATACAGTCAAGAACTGGCCAAAAAAGGCTGCAGCTTTAAGTGTTATAAAATACTCTACTTTGGTAAACATGGAATTCTATGTAGTTGTTTTATGGATTAATTTCTAATTTACCTCTGGTGCTATCATTTCCCCCAAGAAGGGAGAAAAATCTGCCTCTACATGAATATACTTAGCAGCCATGTTCTATTGTCTTAGTTTTCTGTTTAATTTAGGAGAGTGTTCCTTCAAGATTCTAAGTTTAAAATACTCAGTAGAGTAGCAGGCTGACTTACTTTTAACTTAAGATGATATTGCTGATTAAGATTTCCACAAACAGCAGAGATCTCAGAACAAGGAGCCTTCAACAGTATTTTGTAATTATTGGTTGTTATTTTGTTTGTAGGTTTATTTGCATTATTTTAAAAGAACTGTCATGCAAATATTTCTCCTTATTTACTTACATAATTTCCATGAGTGCAAAAATGGGTCAAAAAGTTTGTGCATTTGTAAGACTCTTGATATCTATTGCTTAGTTGCTTTTCTGATTGATTACACCAATTCACATTCCTACCAACAATCCTGAGAGTATCTCTTTTATTATACCCTTTCTAAAATTGGGCATTTTTAAGCTTGTTTGATAGAAAAACAGAATAGCAGTGATGTCTTAATGTGTTCATTGGCATTTCTTAATTAAAGAAGGTTAAGTGGTGAAGTTGACATTTTTCATATTTATTTCATCATGTGTTTGTTATGTAATGAATTGCTTTATGATCTTTGTCCGTGTTTTCATTAAGGTTTCAGTATTTTGTTAACTTGTGTGTTGATTTTTTTTTTGTCATAAACAGGGCAACCATTTTTTAGCATTTTTTCTTTTTAGTATTAAGACATTTTAAGTTATGTTAGCATACTGCAGAATTTACTGTCTTTTTAAGTCTGAATAATATTCTCATGTGAGTTTATACCACATTTTGCTTATCCATTCATCCATCAATGGGCAGTTGGATTGCTTCCATGTTTTACCTATTGTGAATAATGTTGCTGTGAACATTGGCGTACAAATATCTCTTTAAGACCCTGCTTTCTATTATTTTGGCTATATATCCAGAAGTGGAATTACTGGATCTTATGGTATTCTCTTTTTAATTCTTTGAGGAACCACCTCATACTATTTCCTACAGTGGCAATACTATTTTATATTCCCACCAGTAATTCACAAGGGTCCCAGTTTTTTCGCATCCTTGTTTTCTGTGTTTTTTGTTGTTATTAGAAGCCATTCTAATGGGTGTAATCTTACTGTAGTTTTGATTAGCATTTCTCTAATGATCAGTGATGTTTAACATCTTTTCATGTCCTTGGCCAGTAGTGTATCATCTTTGGAGAAATGTCTATTCATGTTCTTTGATCATTTTTGAATCAAATTATTGTTTCTTTTAGTTTTAAGAGTTTTCTATAGTATATTCTGGATATTAATACCTTGTCAGATATTTAGTTTGTAGGTATTTTCTCCCATTCTGTGGCTTGCCTTTTTACTCTGTTGATAGTCTCTTTTTTTTTTTTTTTTTAAGGAGAAAGAATTTTATTTATTTTTTTAATCCACAGCTAAGGATATGTTTATTGATTTTAGAGAGGGGGAAGGAGGAATGGGGGGAGCAGAGAGAGAGAAATATTGATGTGAGAAACATTGCTCGGTTGCCTCTTGCGAGTGCCCTGACCAGGGATCAAACCCATAAGCCAGGTATGTGCCCCAACCAGGGATTGAACCTGTACCCTTTCAGGTGTGCAGGATGATGACCCAACCAACTAATCCAACCACCCAGCCATGGTAGTAGTGTCTTTTGATGAACAAAATTTTTTAATTTTCATGAAGTCCAACGTATTGTTCCTTATGTTACCTATGCCTTTGATGTCATATCTAAGAATTCATTGCCAAATGAATATTATAAAGCTTTTGTCTTATGTTTTCTTCCGTTACTGTTTTAGGTCTTACATTTATGTCCTTGACCCATTTTGAATTAATTTTTGTATGGTATTAGATATGGTTCTAGTGTCAGTTTTTGTATGTGGTTATCCAGTTTTCCCAGCACCATTTGTTGAAAAGACCATACTCTCTCCGTTGAATGGTATTGGCACCCTTGTTAAAAATTATTTGGTTATATATGGGAAGATTTATTTCTGGATTCTGTATTCTACTTCATTTTTCTGTATGTCTGCCTTTATGCCTGTATCAGACTGTTTTGATTATTGTAGCTTTGTAGTAAGTTTTGAAATCAGGGAGTGTGAGTCTGCTAGTTTTGTTCTTTTTCAGAATTATTTTGGCTATTCATGGTCACTTGAGAGTACATAGGAATTTTAAGATGAGTTTTTCTATTTCTGCAAAAGATATTATTGGGATTTTGATAGGGATTGCATTGAAACTATAGATCACTGGATAATATTGACAGTTCAACAATATATAGTCTTTGAATTTATGAACATGAACTGTGTTTTCTTAATTTTATTTTTTTGCAGAACTACTTTGTAGTTTTCATTGTACAAGTCTTTTACCTCCTTGGTTAAGTTAATGTCTAAGTGTTTTATTCTTTTTAATATTGTTGTAAATGGAATTGTTTCTGTAACTTCTTTCCAGGTTGTTTGTATATAGAAAGGCAACTGATTTTTGTGTGTTGATTTTGTAACCAGCTACTTTGTTGAAATCATTTATTCTAACGGTTTTTTGTTCTTACGGAATTTTAGAGTTTTCTATATATAAAGTCATCTGCAAACCATTATACTTCTTCCCGATTTGGATGCCTTTTATTTCTTTTTCTTAATTGCTCTATATAAACTTTCAGTATTATGTTTAACAGAAGTGGTGAAAGAAGGGATTCTTTCTGTTTCTGATCTTAGAGGAAACTCTTTCAGTCTTTCACTATGGAGTACTGTGTTTTTCATTTATGGCTTTTGTTCTGTTGAAGTAGTGTCCTTCTGTTTATTAGGCATTTTATCATGAAGGGGTGCTGAATTTTGTCAAATACTTTTTGTGTATCAGTTGAGATGATCAGGTGTGTTTTTTCCTTCATTCTGTTGATACGGTATATTACATTGATCAGTTTTGTATGTTGAGCCATCCTTGCATTGCAGTCGTAAGTTCCACTTTGTCATGTGTATAATCCTTTTACTATGCTGCTGAGTTCTGTTTTCTAGTATTTTGTTGATGATATTTGCACCAGTGTTCATAGAAGATATTGATCTATAGATTTCTTGTTCTCTCTTTGCTTGACTTTCGTATCAGGATAATGTTGGCTCATTGAATGAATTTGAGAAGTGTCCCCTTCAATATTTTAGCATAGTTTTTGTTATGATTTGATTTTTTTAAAATGTAAATCATTATCCTTTGGGAAGTATTATAATATGAAGTGGGGAAACATTTAGTTTTATATATTTTTTGGTATTAAAAGTGAGAAATTAAAATAGAATATGTTCAATTCTGTGGTGATAACTTTGAAATCTAAATGAAATGAATTCTCTGAAACAAGGTAATAGTACATCTAGTCTCAAGACATGGGTAACCTGAATTTATTAATACCACTGAAAAAGTTATAACAATTAGCTCCAAAGTCATCTGCAGAGACAGTTTTACTAATGAAGTCTTCCAGATTTTTTAAAGGCATGGATAATTTATATAAATATTATTAGAACATAGAAAATGGGAAATTATAAAACTTTTCATTTTATAAATTTACAATGGCATAACAACAAAACCTGTGAAATTTAACAGAAAAAAAGAAAATGCCAGACCAATCTCACTTAGGAATAGGGAAACAAAAACCCTAAGTAAAAAAAGTAAAACAAGAAAACAGAAAATAAACAAACACTTGAGCAACTTATCCCATAAGTACAAAGGTCACTTAATACTGGGAAATCTATTAATGTAATCCATCACTGAGGAAAGGCAGAGTGAGTAAAAGAATAGTGGTCAGTGTGGCTTCTTTTACAAAAAGAAATAAAGGTATATCATTGACACATCTCACCAATCTTTTTGTTTTATTATTTGTAAGCAATATATACATGAATAGCTATCTTAAATCCATTGTGAGAGCCTTTTAACAAGAGACTTCAATTTATTTATATTTTTTCGTTACCAGTATAATTGATCTTACCTTATGTTGTTTGCTATTTTTCTTTGCTCCCTTTTGATTCCCTGCTGTTTTTTTTAATGTCAGTATTGTGTTGGCTTTTTCTTCCCCAGCAATTTGCTAAGCTGTATATTCAGTTTTAATGTTTATCATGATTATTTTTCAGTTATAAAAAAATTTTTAAGCCATATTTCTGAAATAAAATCAACACTGAAACAGATCTCATTTTTCCCTTCCTACATGTAAAATGAAGAATTTTCAGCCCTGGCTGGTGTAGCTCAGTGGATTGAGCGCGGGCTGCGAACTAGGCATCGCAGGTTCGATTCCCAGTCAGGACACATGCCTAGGTTGCAGGCCATGTTCCCCAGCAACCGCACACTGATGTTTCTCTCTCTCTCTCTCTCTCCCTCCCTTCCCTCTCTAAAAATAAATAAATAAAATCTTAAAAAAAAAAAAATTTTCAGTACTTCGTTTCTCTTTGTTGCTTTATGTATAGTTACTTGGATAATATCCATGGTGTTGGACCCTGGCTATTTATTATTTAGATCTTTCTCTAATTTTAGTTGCTTTTAGTGGTTTTAACAGATTTTTTTTTGTATGATGTTTTTCATTTTTAAGGTTCTAATTTTGGTGTATAAGGTTCAGCTGGATCATTAATTCATGAAGTTCTCTGAGGGAGGATACATTGGATCATATTTTCTGAGCCCTTATATATATTATAATAATGTATTTGTGGGCCTTCAGACTTTGTTTTTAATTGAGCATAAGATTTTTTTATTAAGGATTTCTTTCTTAAAACTCTGAACATTTCATGTTGCAAAGAAATACAAAGTTGAATTTTTGTCTTTAGGTTATTTAGTTTTTTCTTCCTTGTATGGGTTTAGAAATTGTGGTTTATCCATGTAATTAAGATTTACATAAGATTTTTCAAGCTATAGCACTTTCTTCATTGATTATTGCCTGACATTTAGTGATCCAAAAGTTGACTTTTCATTCAAGAGTGTTTTCTTCAGCTTTATCTTTACTTACTGATTTTTTCCACTTCTTTAGTCCTTAAGAACAACTGCAATTTTTCAGTCCTATAGTATCATTATATCCTAATAGTTTTCATTTCTGACTTTTACTCTACATTCTGGATATTTTCTACAGTTTGCATACTAGCCCTGGCTGGTGTGGCCTAGGTGGTTGGAGCTTTGTCCCGTAGACCTGAAGGTCACAGGTTCGTATGAACCCCTGTGGGGAGGTGTATGAGAAGACAACCAATCAGTGTTTCTCCTCCCCCTTCCTCTCGATAAAAGCAATGAAAAAAATGTCCTCTAGTGAGGATTAAAAATAATTAGTTTGTATTCTATATCACTATTATTTTTATCCTTGTTTCCTCCAGTGTATCTTTAATTATTCTTTTTATCTTTTTATCTTGGTCTGGCCTCTTTTTATTTCAACAATAAGAAACTTTTGTATATTCTGCTGATCCCAAATAGTTTTCTAAAATTTTGTTTATGATTTCTATTTTTAAGTGACTTTCCTCTCTGCATCATTGGAATGCTATTCCCCAGGAATGTTGGACCAAAGACAATGAATGTAAATTGTCCATGGCCCCACGTTTTTCTCAGCTTGAGTCATCTTCGATCTGTGGCTGTACAGGGTCTTACATATCTTTCTTAGCTCAATTTCCAAGGTCTTTAATAGGGTTTCCTTCTCCTTCATTGCTTGGTTGTATGCTATTTGGAACACATGAGCATGTAGAAAGATGATAGCCTCAGATTTAGATACTCACTTCTAACAGAGGTCCCTACCATCTGTCCCATAGAAATTGTTTAATATGGGGTTCCCTTTTTTCCTTCCTTCCCTCTTCCCTTCCTCCCTTCTTCCCTCTTTCCTTTCCTCTCCTTCCCTCTCTCCTTCATTCTCTCTCTCTCTTACTCTCTACCTCTCCTCCACTCCCCCTCCTCTTCTTCCCTTACTTCCATGATGTAGTTCACTGCTACTTCTCTTTTTAAAAATATATTTTATTGATTTTACTATTACAGTTGTCCCATTTTTTTCTCCCCTTTATTCCCCTCTGCCCTGTACCCCCCTACCCCGACCATCATTTCCCCAGCTTAGTTCATGTCCATGGGTCATACATATGGGTTCTTGGGCTTTCCCATTTCCCATACTATTCTTAACCTCCCTACTCTATTTTGTACCTACAATTTATGCTTCTTATTCCCTGTACCTTTTCCCACATTCTACCCCCTCCCCCTCCCCACTGATAACCCTCCATGTGATCTCCATTTTTTGTGAATCCATTCTTAGTCTAATTGTTTGCTTAGTTTGGCTTTGTTTTTTAGGTTCAGTTATTGATAGTTGTGAGTTTGTTTTCATTTTATTGTTTGTATTTTTTATCTTCTTTTTCTTAGATAAGTTCCTTAACATTTCATATAATAAGAGCTTGGTGATGATGAACTCCTTTAACTTGACCTTATCCGGGAAGCACTTTATCTGCTCTTCCATTCTAAATGAAAGCTTTGCTAGATATAGTAATCCTGGATATAGGTCCTTGTCTTTTATGACTTCAAATACTTCTTTCCAGTCCCTTTTTGCCTGCAAGGTTTCTATGGAGCAATCAGCTGATAGTCTTATGGGAACACCTTTGTAGGTAACTGTCTCCTTTTCTCTTGCTGCTTTTAAGATTCTCTCCTTATCTTTAATTTTGGGTAATGTAATTATGTGCCTTAGTGTATGCTTCCTTGGGTCCAAGTTCTTTGGGACTCTCTGAGCTTCCTGGACTTCCTGTAAGTCTGTTTCCTTTGCCATATTACGGAAGTTCTCTTTCATTATATTTTCAAATAAGTGTTTGATTTCTTGCTCTTCCTCTTCTTCAGGTACCCATATGATTTGGATGTTGAAACATTTAAAGTTGTCCTGGAGGTTCCTAAGCCTCTCGTTTTTTTTTTTTTTTTTTTTTGAGTTCTTGTTTCTTCATTCTGTTCTTGCTGAATGTTTATTTCTTCCTTCTGCTACAAATTGTTGATTTGAGTCCTGGTTTCCTTCCTGTCACTGTTGGTTTCTTGTTAATTTCCTTTATTTCACTTTTCTTAGCCTTCAGTTTCTGCTCTATTTTGCGGCCATACTCAGTCCTTTCTGTGAGCATCCTGATTACCAGTATTTTGAACTCTGCATCCAATAGGTTGGCTCTCTCTTCATTGCTTAGTTGTATTTTTTTCTGTAGCTTTGATCTGTTCTTCCATTCGGGCCTTTTTTATTATTTTATTATTTTTTTTTATTTTTTATTTTTGCAGCATGCCTGTTAAGTACTAAGGGGTGGTAGATCCTTAGGTGTTCACTAGGTCAGGGCAACCCATGTCACTGCATTGTGGTGGTGTTACTGGGGGAGGGGTCTGGAGGGAACAATGTCACTTGCTCAGCTTTCAGTAGGCTTGCAGTCACTCTGGTACCCACAAGCAAATTATGCCCTTCTGCTGCTGATTCCTGGGTGGGTGGGCTTGTATACATTCTAGGACTCCATGGATCTCTCCAATAAACTCTCTTGTGTGGCTGGGACTTTCTCCTGGAGCCTCAACTCCTACAGGCTTTTGTAGTCTTTATTTCCCTGTATTAGAACCCTGGGTTACTCAGTCTCATTTCTAAGCAAGACAGTTCCTCCTGGTTTATCTGCACGCAAATGGGGGACTGCTTGGTCTGCCACCTACCACCTTGCCTGCCTTGGTCCTCCAGCCACCACCTTGCCATGTGTCCTCTCTGCCCCAGCTGCCTGTCTCTGCCCCTCCTACTGGTCTGGATGAATGTTTCTTCTTTAACTCCTTGGTTGTCAGACTTCTTCCATACAGTTCGATTTTCTGGCAGTTCTTGTTATTTTTTGTTTTAAAATTTGTTGTTGTCCTTATGGTTGTGCAAGGAGGCAAAGTGTATGTACCTACACTTCCATCTTCACCAGAAGTCCTCAGCCTCACTCTTACTGCTACTTCTTGTCAAGTTCTTTTCTGGGAAATTTGATTCAACTAGATCAAGAAATAAAGTAGTGATGGAGTGAAAGGGACAACAGAAAATATCACCTGCTGCTATCTCTAAAAACAGCACCCATACAGTAAAGAAACAGTTGCATGATTTCCTAGTAGTATGTTTCTTGAGGCAGAAGAAAATAATGAGAGAGCAGCTATGGGTCTTCCTATCTACTTGCACATGGCTTGTTCTCTCTCACAGGGTAACTGGTGGATATTTTTTATTTCTGTTCCATTTAAATTGTGCCTCAATTTGTTCACTGATTTTCTCAACCAGTACTTACTGAGTTCTCTTATTGTGTGCCAGGCACTCTGCTAGGTACTGTTTACATATATGTTGAACAAAACAGTGTTTCTTCTTTCGCTGATGGCAGAAATAGTTTCTGGACTTTGTCAGTAATACAGTTTGGTGATGGTATGATGTTTTATTTCTGTTCCTTTTTTCTCTTAAAAATGTTTTCTGTCATGATGATATAGCCTGTATTAATAACTGTAGTATAGATAACAGTTTAAATCCTTCCTCCATATGCATTTTTTAAGTTGCTCTGGATCCAGGAAGTAATATTTGTGAATATAGTCAGTATTACTTCCCCAAAACCTATCATCGAAATTCACTACCTTACATGTCCTTACCTTAAATTTCCTTAACTTTCTTAGATGAGTAGAATTATATCAATAAAATTATCTTGTTTTATATGATGGCATGATAGCACTTTAGCTTACCTTAGAGGTTTTTTTTCTGGGATTCATATCTATTTGAAACTCAAGCAATAAAGCTATATTAGGTGACAATAAATGAAGAATTTGGTCAGTTTTGAAATTATTACCTGGCATTTATTATTAAAAATAAAATTTAAGGGATTTGATTTTTCTTACCACTTTGTACATAAGGTAATTTTCATACGGTTTTTGTTTTTAGAGAAAACTTATTATAGAATCTTTTATGCTTATTAATACTTAATTAAACTCAGTAAATATTAATGAGTTTGAACAAAACAACAAAATCACAGATTTAGCAAATAAATGGACAAGAAGAATCACAAAGTGCACATAGACCTATAAACATGAAATGTAAGGAGTAAAGCAGTTGTTTAACTTTAGTGAGTAAACCTATTAGATAGAATATTGACATAATTTGGGGAGCTAACATGTTTGTTATATAATTTATAACTGGACCTAGCAATTATAAGTCACATCTCATTTTAATTTCCTAGACCTCCCAGTATTAAGAGAGAAAAAATAGTTTTCTCTGGTTGGGGCAGAATTACATTTATGATTGTAGTCATCTTGAGGGTTAAGGATATATGTAAATTACTTTATGCCACAGACTGTTGTAGTAAAAGATGTTTTTTGCTTTTGATGAAGATAGAATCCTTAGGGAGAAACAGTATCTTTTTTAGCCTGTAATAAGATTAAGAGTAATGTTTGTTTTAAAGGTAGTGGTCAGGATTTGGAAGTATTTTTGTGTTAGCTACACCAGTCTCAACCAGTTAGTTCACACCTGTGGTTTACTGTATTAAATTTGTTGTTGTATAAGGGGAGAACAGTTTCTTTAGGTGAAGTAGAGCATGTTGTTCACAGCTCTTTCACTTGGGGACTAAATCTTCTGTCCCTCTCCCCAACACTATACCTACTATCTGCAAAGAGATCCCATAGCCCTAATCTACATGCTGTCTTTAGCTTAAAATCAAGCTCAGAGAATTTGCTGTTCCTATTGATCCTTCAGTTAATCATGCTAGCTTACAGCAGCTTACATTCACATTGCAGTAAGAAACATGGCTAACTGGTGCATTATAGTTATTTTGGACTGGAGGTATTGCTTAACATTGCTGAAAGATTTACATTTATGTCCATTGGGCACTTGCTGTAGTATCAAGTTCAATCTGTTTTCTACAGGTTTGATATTCCAAATTTGTTTTATTTGTGTTGTACCTGAATAAAGGGATACTTGACTTATTTTCCCAAAACTTGTAAAGCAATCAAGTTTATGTATTATGTAACTTTAATTTTAAACTCAAACTCTCAGCATTTATAATAATTAATGTGCTTGTTTATAGGGGCCACCTACAGATGCTCCTGCAGTGGACACAGCAGAACAAGTTTATATTTCTTCCCTGGCACTGTTAAAAGTAAGTATTGAATGGAGTAATTTGCTTTAAGAGAGCTTTGTTGCTTTTACTGTATCTTTTACTTTGGAATATTGTCACTTGAGTCCTCTCAGATATAAGCTACTGTTTTAGCTACATCAATAATAGACTATTTTATTTCCACTCAAAATTAGGTTCTTACTTACAAAAAAAAAGAAAGACAAAGATCTTGAAGCTTTGTGTCCATCTATCTTCTTCTTAACAGATGTTAAAGCATGGTCGTGCTGGAGTTCCAATGGAAGTTATGGGCCTGATGCTTGGAGAATTTGTTGACGATTACACCGTCAGAGTGATTGATGTGTTTGCTATGCCACAGTCAGGAACAGTGAGTACTTTTATGGTTGCCTGCTGCAAGTAAATGTGTTTCTTTTCTCCTTTCTTTTTCTTTGCAAAATAACTTTCATTATATTTTTTTTCTATTTTTGACAGGAGAAATTCATCATAAGATTAATGATAGAAATTCTAGATTGTATTGAATTAAGTCATTTATGCTTTAAGTCCATCATTCCTTATAGATCCACAAACTCAACGATGTTAACATTGAATCCCTTTACTCATACTGTCAGCTTAAATTAGCATAGCATACTTGGTTTATAAAGTTAGTTACTCTAAAATAGGAGGATGTTAGTTTGATTAGTTTGAACACTTCAAGTCCAAAAGATTTTAGACTCTTAATTAGGTTTTAATTTACATACATTATATAATTCCCATGTTTTGTCTCCATTGTTTTGAAATACGGCCCCCTTTATAAATGTCCCATATATGTTGATACATGACTCTTGATTAAGCTTCAAATTCAAAATGTTAAGTTGAAAAAAAAAAAAGATAAAACACTATGGCACTGGTGCTTTTGCCCAGGTATGACAATTTGTTTATAGAGGAAACATACTCATACAGATTTTGAAAGTCATCTACTCTACCTGTTTAGAATTATTGTTCTTTCTGGAACAGCGATTTCTTTTTTTGTTTTGTTTTTTATTTTTTTTTAATGCATTGGACTTGTATAGATAGGTGTGTATTTCTATTACAATGGCCAAAAATAGTAACCATTCTACCTACCTTCCAAAAAAAAAACACACATAATACTTCTCATCTGTTTGCTTGCCTAGAAAAAATATAATATGTATATCTTTATGATGGGTTTTTCCTCTAATGTGCAATCTTTATCTTACTGGATCTTACAAAATAGCTGGGTTAAAGAAATTGTTTTTATAAAACTGTTCTGTTTGTGGCTCTTTAAGTATGTAGATGCTAGAGAAAAATAAATTTTGTTTTTAAGTGATGCAGTATATTTATGTATATATATATATATAAAATAAGCATTTTAAATGAAGTAGTTGCTATAGAATGTGGTTTACTTGTAAATAATGCAAAATATAGAAAAATATGCAATTTTTTCTCTAAATAGTCCAGTTTGTTGATTTGGATCTGCTAATTTTGTCCTGAATATCCATTATATTTATTTGGTACATTGGACATAGAGAAATGTACTACGTATTAACTAAAGATTTAGATTTGAGTCTTATTGTTTGCATCTATCTTTTTATGTCAAAATATATAAAACACGGCCCTGGTTGGCGTAGCTCAGTGGATTGAGCTTAGGCTGCGAACCAGGCATCGCAGGTTCGATTCCCAGTCAGGGCACATGCCTAGGTTGCAGGCCATGTCCCCCAGCAACTGCACATTGATGTTTCTCTCTCTCTCTCCCCCTCTCCCTTCCCTCTCTAAAGATAAATAAATAAAATATTAAAAAAAAAACAAAATATATAAAACACAAAGTTAACTGCTAATTTCTGTTACATGTGATTCTTATATGCTTACTCATAATAGAGGGATCTTAAGCTTTAATATTATTTTTGTGTGAAAACTTATTTAACAGTATAAAATTGTAGAATTTTATTTTATTTATTTCTATTTTTTAAAGATTTTATTTATTTATTGTCAGAGAGGGGAAGGGAGGAAGAAAGAGGGGAAGAGAGACATCAGTGTGTGGCTGACTCCCACATGCCCCCTACTGGGGACCTGGCCTGCAACCCAACCATGTGCCCTGACTGGGAATCGAACCCGTGATGAACTGGCGACCCCCCAGTTCGCAGACTGGCACCCAATCCAGCGAGCCACACCATCCAGGGCTTTATGAAGAATTTTAAAGTTTTTCTTCTGGCCAAAGAGTCAGCAAACTTTTTCTGTAAAGACATGTCTGTCTCATATTATTTTTTTTCCAAACAATCTTTTAAAAGTATAAATAAATAAATAAATAAATAAATAAGCCTTTCTTAGCCTGTTGGCTGCAGATTGCATACTCCTGTTCTTGAGTATGCATTCTCAATTAGAATTCAAAATACTGTTCATTTTGCTGGAAAGGAAGTGGAGTATTTATGTTAACTGGTTTAAGTAAATTGGACTTAAATATCTGATATCAGAAAAAAGCCTTTTGGGAGTTATCATGTCAGTGATCTATCACTAAAGAGATGATAAGAATGCCTTTGATGTTCCATGTTCTAAAATCTTTTGGTTAAACTAGCAAAGTAGTGTAGCATTTAAAAGAATTGGTTATAGATTTTCTCTAGTGGAGAATTATTTTATGTATGCTTTTATATTTGAGGTGATAACAAACAGTATATATTTCCATCCAACCACCAAATCTACCAACTCTTTCTACCTGAAGCACTAAACTTCCTCCCCTTCCAACCCACCCACTCACCAACAAAACTACTCTAGGAAACCAATAAATTTCTTTCCTAAGTGTTTATATTACTGAGAAAAGAGTCAAAAATGTTAATTATTATAATAGCTGAATAGTAAAGCTTTGGGTGTGATGCTTATCAGCTATCAGAGGACAGCATTAGGAAGTACATTTTCTAGTTAGGTCAAACCAAAAATAGTTAATTCAGTTATTTGGTATTTCTGATATACACACAACACACACACACACACACACACACACACAAATATGTACATGGCCATGGCTATAAACTCCTTATTTTTTAAAATTTTATTTTATCATAGCCATAAACTCTTTAAAAGATTCTAAAAATTTTCTTAACTCATGAGTTAACAACAGTTTGGTAGTTGGCAATTTTAGAAGCTTTATTGTTGATGTATGGCTTATACTTGAATGACAAGAGTGAGTATCAAATATCAGTGTCAAAACCGTAAAGTTATTTTGATAGCTCAAAATAATATACCTAGCTTTTTTTGGTAGCTTTTTGTTAATTTACATTGTATATAAAGTTTTTTCAGACTTATAAAAGCTAATCATTTCTCTCTTTAAACCAGGGTGTCAGTGTGGAAGCAGTTGACCCAGTATTCCAAGCCAAAATGTTAGATATGCTAAAGCAGACAGGAAGGTAAGTGCTCTAAATGATCATATAAAGGAACAGTGGGAAATATTTACAGAGACGCATCTCAAAAATTTTGAATGTTTTTGAATATCACTCCTAGAAAAAAAGTCATGTAGTGAATGTAAAAGTATCATTGTCAGTGCTGCGTACCACCTCTCTGGTCTCTCTTCCATCTTGAATCAAAGCAATGTGCCAGTCGGAAAACTGTTTCATGTTAAATTCTGAACCATACATAGTAAGCCTGTACTGTAGCTTCCCTCTGTTTAGTATATGGAGTTACTCTCCAGTCACTTATACTTGAAAGAGAATATATGTTCTATGTATTTAAGAGTTGCAACTAAGATTCTGAACATTTAATTACATTTGTAGGCTTATGAGTTTTAAAGACAGGGTAAATAGGATTTACATATTTTTAAAGTTTTTTTCTCTCCAGATTAAACCTCTCAATAGTTGTCATTCTCTTGCTCAAATTCTTCTACTGTGGAAAAAACTTCAAAATTAATGTTAGCAAAAGGCTCAGCAGCTGAGCAGAACAGTGCAAATTGGTTTTTGACTGAGTTCCTAGTTCTACTGCTGGTTTAATTGATATTTAATCCTTTCACAACAGTGGATCCTGGTGTCCATTGTTAAAAATATTCTCTGTCTGGAAAATCCAACTCCCAGAGCTAAGGAGTTAAAGAGTAGATATTTACTTGAATGCTGAAAGGGTAAAAACTGGCTCTGAGAAAGTGTGGTAACAAGGTGAAAAACTGAAAGCCTTATCTACCACTGCTAATGCACATCTCTTAATGATAGCACTCCTTTGTCACACTTATTCATTTCCATGTTTCGTGGATAATATGGTGTATGATTTCAGTGTTTCTAATGGTGCTTTTTCACACCTGTGTGTTTATCATCTCTTCTTAATTTATACCCTGTTAGTGTGTTGCTTCTTTTTATATCATAAATGTATTACTTATGCTGTTGTGAATAGCTGAATGCCCTCTTTGTTTCAGGCCTGAGATGGTTGTTGGTTGGTATCACAGTCACCCTGGCTTTGGTTGTTGGCTTTCTGGTGTGGATATCAACACTCAGCAGAGCTTTGAAGCCTTGTCGGAGAGAGCTGTGGCAGTGGTTGTGGATCCCATTCAGAGTGTCAAAGGAAAGGTAGAGTAGATTCTGTCTTTATTAGCATCTACTGCCACATTCTGTTTGCAGCATTAAATAAAAATCTATTTTCTTTCAAGCAGAATTCTTCATTACACAAAAACCCGTTTATTTTTTTAAAAACTCTGTAAGTCAATAAATGTGTTATTGGTATTACTTAGAGGTTTGTTTCTGCTTTAATCAGCTATTGTCTAATCATAAATGTTTACCTTTAAATTTTTTATTTCATAGATCTAGGAATGTTAGACCATAATAAAAGCCTGCCATACACATTTCACTAATATTTTAATAAGCATTACTCTACCTTTATTTTAAAACAGATAATTTGGGGTTGGCACATTTTAAAAATCCAGTTAAAGAGCTATGGTTTGCAGACACTGTGCAGGACATATTCCAGAAATGTTTATTTCAAAACTGTAGACAATAAACACTTGCCCCAAAGACTTGGTGTCAGTCATTCACAGTTTTGGAGCGAGGACACGTGAATGATTAAATATGCTAAATAATTCTGAAAAGAGATTAACTTGCAAAGCATATTGGGTTATAGTAGTTCTTTGTTGAAATCTTTTGTTCTTGTTTAGTTCTTTTTTTTCTTTTTTGTTTGTTCGTTCTTTCTTTTTTTTATTTCTTTCTTTCTAGCCCCATATGCCATTTTCCTATTTCCTGCCTCATGACAGCAGGGAGCAGCTCTATTATCACCTTCACAGAGCTGTCTGCAAATGTGAGAGGCAATTCGATTTTGCTCAACCACAGGGAGAGTGGATTAGAAAAACTACAGAACATACAGAAATTGGCTAGGTGGTTACTGCTTTAAAATACTGCTGAGGTGTCTTGTTTGAGCATGTATTTCCATTGTAGTGTAGAATAATTGTTAAAATAAAATCACAATACATTTATGGAATCCTTTTTATTCAGCTTTTGCAAATTATTTTTGGAGCGCTTAAAAGTAAATATTAGCTTGCTATCCATCAGACCTGGAGTTTGATAGTACTGCAGATTACATTAACATCTGCTCACCAGCTCAAACAAACTAATCTGGCCGTTAAAACGTGGAGTTTTTATCTGCCATGAATTTGAAGTTAAACACTTTCTGACATCACATTATTATGATGAATAAAAATTGAGGTCTTCTCTAAATCGTGATCCTATTAGATGTGATTTAGCTTTTCAGAGGCAGAAACTAGCCACCAAAAAATAATAGCTGATATACTAGGCCATTCAGAATGGATAGCTTCTGGTGCTTGCTATTCCTGTATTTCAATTTATTTACTTTTTTTTTTTTGCTAAGTGTATTGTTACTTAAATAATATAGATAAAAAGATTTGAAAATCCTTGATTTTTATCTTTAGTTTTCTGAATTAAAGTATAGGGTAATACTTCTTAAGTTTAATTCTCTGATAATTAATGTAATCTTTTTAAGTAACTTATCTAAGTAATGATTATTATTTTAGAAATGTAACAAATACCTGATTAAATTCCCCTACTACAGTATTTACAAATAGTCATTGAAGCTTTATTTTAAATATAGAGTTTTATTTTGTATGAGTGTGACTTCTGATATTTGGCTAATGTGATAATGGCCACTTTGAAAAAGAAAATATAAACTTATATACAATAAAAAAAAAGCATTCTTAAAATAGAATGTAAATAAATGAACATGTATTTTATTTTTGGTTGTCTTGTTTATAGTTTTCTAAATGGCAGCTTTAGTTTTCAAGCCTAGTTTAAGTATTATATACAACATTGGAATTTTCATTGTTTATAATTAAACATAATTCATATTAAAAGAATGCACTGCATTTAAAAATACACGTGTATCACATGACTGCTCTCATGGTAAAATGTAGCATTTTGAAAAAATATATCTAAAATTATGAAATCACAAGTATTACTATCTAATTTTATGTCAAAGTATTTTTGAAAAAATTTAGTATAAATATGTATCATTGATGATTCACATCACTTGTTGTATCTAACGTACAGATTTTTACACTTATATTACCTGAAGTAGGATCTAGTTCTTTGTTAATTATGTTACTTTATCTACAAGGTTCTGAGTATGGTTATAACAACATTTTCAGTGTCAAGACCTCTTAAAACTATGAACAAAATTAAATGTTAGTAAGTCCATGGCCAGTGTTCCTAGTTAAATCATTAAACTTAAGAATATCAACTTGTAAAAGATGAGTAACATGAGACTCTGCCCTCTTCTTCCTTGCATTCGCTTTCTCAAAGCTGTCAAATTATTTATTAAGGCAATGGGTAGATCAGGAATTAAAAATGGCAGTCTATATGTAAATGATTTAAGTTGGGTCTCTGTTTACTACATGACCTCTTTCTAGTATTTTTTATGTTTTCATTTTTATAAATCCATATCTTTCTGTTTGGGGGTGATAAAGTAAGCATGGATTCTTTCTTTTTAATCACAATTAATTCATAATGTGTTATTTCCTTTTATGTGACTTGATGTGTCTTTATGGAATTGTTGCTCTGTACCAGGTATTGCAGTGATAGTTATTTTAACTTCTCATTTATTGTTTCAGTAATTCTGCAGACAGACACTATTATTTTTCCATTTTATCAATGAAAGAGTAAAACAATTAGAGTCAGAGAGATTACTTTCTCAAACATACCACTATTAAGCAGCAGAAAAAGGATGCAAATCTAAATTTATAAAATTTGAGAGCTCAAGCTGTTTTACCGGCTCTTTAAAATTAGGCAATGATGATGATATCATTGGAGTAACTCAGGAGTGGAAAATGAGCAGAAGTCATCACAGGGCCTTTTCCTAACTTTTGTGGATGGGGATCACTCCCTTTAGCATATGTCAGGGGAGGGAGGTACACATTCTCTCACATGTTTTCAGTAGTTCTCTGTCCTACTTACAGTAGGAATTATATATTAATTTTTTCTCATGAAGTATTTGTTCTGTTAATTTTAAAAAACAGTTTAGGTTCATCCCTGTCAGCTTTTGTGACATACTGAGGAAAAACATCGAGACCAGCTTAAATAATAAAACATACAATATGATAAAGAATCTATATCACTCCATATATTATAGGATCCTGTAAATGTTTTAAAATGATATCAATGGCGATCAATGATAATAATATTCATAATTTAAATGGAGAGTTACCACATACAAGTTACCAGTGAGCTCTACTCTAAACTTACCAGTGAAGTAGTTTTTATGATTCTGTTTTGGTTTATTTGTAAAACACACATATTCAGATATTTAAATTTCATTTCTCAAGTGGCACGGTGGCACCCTCTTCCTTAATGTTTTGTTATCTTGTATATTCAGCCCACAATTTGGACTTGATCCAGCAGCAAATTTAGAAGTTAATTCAACTTGTAAGATGACTATACTTCTTCCTTAGGGCGTAAAAAATAATCACTTTGTACAAAGTCATAAAGCTAGCATACAGCTATTACTACTAACTCATTTTCTTGTCAGGATTCCTATCAGTAAAATGTTCAAATTTACATGCTAACTCCTAAGAATCTCTGTGTCCTCTATTCTGAAAACATTAAAACCTACACACACACTATTAATATTAACCGTTTAGTCCAAAGAAATCTTGGGTTTCTTGAAAATGTTTTATTTAATCAGAAATACTCAATGGACTTTTAAAAATGTGATGTTTATCTGCAGATCATCACACCTGTAGGTATTTTTTAAGTATATACCTGTTGGACCTGTATGCTAACGATTCTATGGTGCAACATAAAGAAAAAGTGATGTTTGTCTCTGAGAAAATGAGTCATGTACATTTGGTATTACTTGTGAGCCAGATAACATTATGCCAATTATATGCCAATAGTCCTGTATTGCATACTGATAGAATACAAATTACACTGATACAGCTTAGTTTCTGTAACTCAGTATTAAATTGGTTACTAGAGACAGATATAATTCAGCACATACTTGGAATCTTCTAGGTACTAATATGCAATAAAGTACTGCTTTCATAGCAAACGTAGTAATTGCAAATTAAATTAGAAAAAGGGAGACGGGATATAGGCTGTACAAAATAGATGAAGCATGGACTGGGCTTTGAGGGATGGACAGGACATCACTCAGAAAAGAAGAGATTGTACCTATGGGGAAGAATGTAAGAACAATACCATTCCAGGTTCTACTTACCTCTTTGTTCATTCTTCTTTCATAGGTGTGTTAGAATGTGAAGTAAGCAGGTCTTGTTGTTATGTTTTTAGTCAACATTTTATAATAAAAGATGGGGCTCTGAAGAGTAAATACAAATACAAGAAAAAAGAATTAGGGAATGAATCTTATAACATCTTTTCATTTTCAAATATCTTCAAGGTTATGTATTTTTCAGGCAAGTGGGCACATACTGTATTTACTAAGAAATTTTATTATTGGAAACTTTTAAGATGGTGGAGATTTTAAACTAGTGAACTAATGGTTTTGTTTTAACTTTTTATTATTTAAAAAAAGTATCAGCCCTGGCTGGTGTGGCTCAGTGAATTGAGTGCCAGGCTGTGAATCTGAAGGTTGCGGGTTCGATTCTTGGTCAGGACACATGCCTAGGTTGCTGGCCAGTCCCGGGTTAGGGTCGTGTGAGAGGCAGCTGATCCATTTTTCTCTCCCACTCTTTCTCCCTCCCTTCCCCTCTCTCTAAAAACAAATAAATAAAATCTTATAAAAAAGAAATATATATATTTTGAAATACCATAAAAACAAGGAGAACATAGAGTAATGAAGAGCACAGGCTCTGGGGTCAGGCCTGTATTAGAATTTCTTTTGTTTAACATTATGAGAAGAATCATATTGCATGCTTCATCACCCACATTCTAAAGATGCTAAGTCTTTTTCTTTTTTTAAAGATTTTATTTATTTATTTTTAGAGAGGGAAGGGAAGGAGAAAGAGAGAGAGAGAAACATCAATGTGCGGTTGTTGGGGGCGTGGCCTGCAACCCAGGCATGTGCCCTGACTGGGAATCGAACCTGCGATGCTTTGGTTCGCAGCCCAAGCTCAATCCACTGAGCTATGCCAGCCAGGGCTATAATTTCATTTTTGTATCTTCTTTACAGCATGACCTTGAGCAGGTTACTTAATCTTCTTGAGCTTCAGATTTGTCATCTATAAAACAGATTTTAGTAACTACCATAATATTTTGAATATTATGAAATTATTTATGTAATGATTAGCATGCACATGTCATAATAGAAGGCATGCAATAAATAATACTTTTATTATTCTTAAGATTAAAATAATTGATACTTAAAAGAATTAACAACTAGCATATTTTAAAAATGTGAATATCTCTGAAAACTTTGTTAAAAATAAGTCTATAAATTATTTACTAACTTGCTTACTTTAGGAGGATGAGGTTAATGACTATAAAAGAAATGAAAACTTTCCCTTCTTGAGTTTTGTACATACTGAAAAATTTATGAGTGCTCTTCTGATTCAGCTAATTTTTATTGTGCAATTACTATTTTCCAGCATATTTCTCTGGGGCATGCTGATGAAGAGGAAAATGAATATATTACATTAATTCTGGCCTTTGAAGTGATTAAACATATTACATTTAAAACCATTTTGTGTAGGTGTTTTTTTTTTTAAAGATTTTATTTGTTTATTTTTAGAGAGATGGAGAAAGAGAGAGAAACATCGATGTATGAGAGATATAGCAATCAGTTGCCTGTTGCACATCCCCAAATGGGGGCCTGGCCAGCAACACAGGCATGTGCCCTCACTGGGAATCAAACCCCCAGCCTTTCCATTCTCAGGCCAGTGTTCAATCCACTGAGCCATACCAGCCAGGGCGGTTTTGTGTTTTATCCATCTGTCTATGTGTTGTCTTCTCCACAGATTGGAGCCTCTTTTGGGGTGAAACATTTATAGCTTGGAATTTATATGTTGTCTGGCAAAAGTAGTTTTCTTAATAATGTTTATAAAATAAAATAAGGAATGAATGTGCCAATGGTCAGCTGTTATCAGTTTGGCTATCAACATATAAAAAAACTGCAGTTGCCCTGGCTGGTGTAGCTCAGTGGATTGAGCGTGGGCTGTGAACCAGAGGGTCTCCGGTTCGGTTCCCAGTCAGGGCACATGCCTGGTTTGCAGGCCAGGTCCCCAGTGGGGGCCACATGAGAGGCAACCACACACTGATGCTTCTCTTCCTCTCTTTCTCCTTCCTTTCCCCTCTAAAAATAAATTTAAAAACCTTTAAAAAAGAAAAACAAATAAAAAATAAAAAACTACAGTTAACTTTTATGAAGCTTAGTAAGTAATTTTTATGCATTTCCAATCAGAGCCCTTTATTTAATGCATGAAATTGATGAGGACAGTGAGTCAGTTTGTTCATAGATGTCAGCCGTGATGAATTTGAACTGTGTGTAATAAGAGCTCGAGTTCAAGTTTAACATGTTTTCTAAAGGTAGTGCAAGATATTTAGAAGAGCTGTTATTCATAAGATTTTCTTTTGATCATTATCCCATAATGGTCAATTAGGGATAGATAGTCCTAATCTCAACTTGTACATATACACACACCTTTTCTTCATCTAGTTTTCTTAATTGGAGGAGAAAAGTAGAAAATAGGACACACAAACATTCTATTTTCAGTTTTAATATAACTTTGTGAGCATATCCACGCAACTCTTGGAACAAGTTTAGTTACTATTTTATCTTTTGTTTGCTTTCTGTTTTTCACTTTTGTTATCAATTTGAAGTTTTATAATAGCATTAGATTTAATTTGTGAGGCTATCTGAGGAAATATAGGTGCTAATGTACCTGTAGTATTCCTGACAAATGTAATAGTTTAACATTTGCTAATATAATCAGAAATTGTCAGCTGAGAATCTTAAAGCAATTTTATGTTTACAAGTCTAAGAAGGATAAATCTTATATACAAGTAACAGTTTTTAGTGTGGTTTTTTAAATATAGACCTTTTATATTAATACACTCTCTGAGCTAATTTACTATTGCTTAGTACTTGTTATACATTTTGGATGATACATATGTGCTTCAAATTAGTTTGATTCCCACTGTTTCAGTTAAGAAAAAGGAAAACCTTTAAAACAATATCCTATTATCCGTAAGAATATTATTTATTGAATACTTTTGCTTCTTTAATGCTTTTGTTTCCCTAGTTTAATTCCTGGTCATTAATTCAACAGACATCTGTTGACCACTACTGTATGCCACTCATACAACTGAAGACAGAGAAGGGTAACATTTACTCCCCGTCCTTGATGCCAGTGTTGTACCAACAAATGGAAGCATGGCTTTGTACAAGAGGCCATTGCATAGCCCAAGTATATTACTTGCCTACAACCATATTTAAATAATTTGACATTAGCTCTTGTTAATTGTGAGGATGTTTCTGGACCTGGGACTTAGTTTTGGTGGTTTTAATATGTTGTTATCATTGTAATTTCCTGAAGAGGATAGGATTGATGATGGTAAATTTTCTTCTAAGTCATAGGTGATTGATTCCTCATTGGTTATTCTTAGACTGTTAGTAACCTAAATAATAGATTACTACTGCCACTTTTTGCATTTCAAATACCTTTTTCATATGCAGTTTTTATTCCAGATTAAACACAAGTTAGTGCTTTGTGACGTTCTGAGTTTTTCAGTTCAGCATGCCATAGAAGAGGTTTTCATGAATTTGAAACTGAGGAAATGGGAAGGGTATATTTTGTTAAGCCAGTAATTAGATTTTTATGGATAATGAATGTCTCCTTTTTGGAAGCTGAAAATAGACATGAATAGTAAAACTATATATTAAATAATATCCAAAACAACTTTCTTGGAGCATTTCATTTCAATAGATATTTATTCTATACTATATTATTTGTATCAGGTATTCTGCTGAGAAATGTACATTCAGCAGTGAGCAAGACTCAAACCTTTCTGTCAAGTAACTGAATCTAATAGTAGT
This sequence comes from Tonatia bakeri, assembly GCA_004024845.1. Taxonomy (NCBI): domain Eukaryota; kingdom Metazoa; phylum Chordata; class Mammalia; order Chiroptera; family Phyllostomidae; genus Tonatia; species Tonatia bakeri. The sequence continues at coordinate 77,952 of PVIA01003590.1, read as the reverse complement.
TTTTTTCTTGCATTTGTGTTAGGATAACTGTTACATCACACAGCTTGATGATGAGAAATGCTGGCTTTGGCATGCTGTGTATGGGACAGATCATTGTGGTATCACTTGCTGGTTGTGTCCTCTCATTTAATTAATTCCAGTCCTCTGATTTTCAGTTTCCTCATCCATAAATTAAGAATATTAATGCCTACCTCTTAGTCATTGAGAGGATTAGATAATTTCTATATAGTCATTTAATTGGACTAATCCAATAAAAATATGGAAAAGGGATACATAGAAAAGTAATTTCTATGCATATTTTTCTGTGCACCTTTGCATATTTTTCCTATGAAAATGACCTTGCCTATTGAGAGATGGCAGTTTGAAGGATATATTTCCATTTTTCTTTGAAGGTGATGTTAAAGCACAACAAATGTTTGTAAGTCCTTTGTTCCTTCATTCACCTTTCCTGCTGCCTTGCTAACATAGTCAAGGCTCAGCCTTTTATTCCTTAACTTTATATGAAATTGTGAATCAGCAAACCAATTGTCTTGCTTTACTTTGTCTACTAGAAAGGAGTGTGGAATCTGTTCATTTCATGTAGGCCGACTCAGTAGCCACTAGATAGAACTGATACCCTGTGTTGATGTCAGACCAATGACCCTGAGTTGACAGTCTCTTCTGGCTCATTAATAGTCTCCTGAGGAGTTCAGTTTTTAAATTCACTGTTTATTTGTCACATATAAGTCTGGAAATACCTGTCTTATAGGAGTATAAAGATTCTAGGCATATCGTTATTTTTTAAGCATGATAATATGCAGTGTTAACTGTATGCTATTTTTATTTTTTATTTTTTATTGTTCAATTACAGTTGTCTGCATTTTCCCCCTATGCTATTTTTATTTTAATTAGGAATTTTCCTAAGAAAATATATACTTTTAAATGTCTCTGCTTAATTTCTTTTTGAAGTTTTCATATATCAAGTGTTTGTAGATGTCAAATCTATGATTCTGATTTGATTTGGGGGGTAACTTTTTTCTAACTTTAACACTATTACAGTAGTAGTACTCTGCTTTGTTTACTGTGTTAGTTGTGTTAGTGTTCCAAGAAGCAGATGCCAAAATGGGATTAGATATCCAAGAGATTATTAGGGGAGACACCTGTGGTGGATAAAAGGTAGACCCTTCAGATGTGCAGGAAGAGAAAGGAAAGGTAGGATTGGGTAGGAAGAACATCAGATAGCAGCATATTTCGGAGAAAGTTTCAGTCAGGTTGATATGTAGTCCTCAAGGCAGTTTCCATTTAGAAGAATCCCTTATTTGGCCCTTATTGGTATGACTCAGTAGATTGAGCATGGCCTGTGAACCAAAGGGGCACTAGTTCGATTCCCAGTCAGGGCACATGCCTGGGTTGCAGGCCTGGTCCCCAATAGGGGGCATGTGAGAGGCAGCCACACATTGATGTTTCTCTATCTCTCTTTCGCCTTCCTTTTTCTCCTCTTTCTAAAAATAAATAAATAAACTCTTAAAATCAAAGAAGAATCCCTTATTTGGCAGGAATGGCTAGGTTCCAGTACCGCTGTTACGCTCAGTCTTTGGCTGGGAGCAGCCCAAGGAAAGCATGACCTGGGTTGAATCCCCTGAGGATCCAAAGGTTAGCATATGGAGGTTGTGAGTCAGCTGTGTTCTCTACAGCAAGTTCAAAAGGAAATCTGAGGTGGGCAACTCCATGATGGCCAAGTTACTGACATTAGGAACTATGGGACAGGTACAACTGTATTGTTTTATTTAATCATATCACCAACTCTGTAAGGTGTCAGTCGTGCACAAATGGAAACATTGAAGGGTTAAATAACATCAGTTATTAGCAAGTGATAGATCCAAAATTCTAATTTAGGCAGGATTCTGACATCAGAGTGTCTCAAGCATTTAAATACCTATACCATAGTGACTACATGCATACACTAAAAAATCATACCAAAACTTTAAGACTTAACTACATATTTTCTAACAAAGTTTCATGAATCTGCCGTGGCTGGTGTGGCTCAGTGGATTGAGTGCTGGCCTGCAAACCAAAGGGTCTTGGGTTCTATTCATAGTCAGGGCACATGCCTGGGTTGTAGGCCGGGTCCCCAGTGGGGGGTGCTCCAGAGGCAGCCACACACTGATGTTTTTCTCTATTTCTCCCTCTCTTCCCTGCTCTCTAAAAATAAATAAATAAAATCTTTTAAAAAAAGTTTCATGAATCTAACAATGTCTAATTACCTTTTGCCATAATAGTTTTCTAAAGATCAGTTTGTTTCACTAAGGTATATATGTTCAAAACTTGTGGCTTTTCTGTCTGAATTTTGGTGCATGTCTTCACTTGTCAAAAAAAAAATACATTATGCCAGTTATACCCCTTCCCCCTTTTTTCCCAATATATTGAAGTTGTACTACAGCTCTCTAGCTACAGTAAGCAATTCTCCAAGGATAAAGAGAGAAAATGTACATACACAGAGGAATTTCTTTTCCAGAGCTAAAATTGACATTTTATAAATAATTTCCGTGTTGCAAACTTGAGACTAGGAAATCACAGCGATTCAGTGATATGCATTTGGCATGAGTCAGTTTTAGTTTTTAGTGCTTTTCATTGGAAATGGCATAAAAAGTAAGATTTCTTTGAATTTTTTATGCTATGGGCTTACAAGAGACATAAGATGTTTTTCTCTTATAGATGTCTGGCAGTGCATGACAGCAGAAGTAACAACATGGTCACAAACCCCAGCAGTACTTCCCAGGTCATGTGCACCCTTAATTTTTAAAGACTCTGGAAACAGCCTAAGCAGTTGATGACAGGTCATTTCTAGGTGATACAGGATATTTCATATGGGGCGTTGCTTTTCTTTCCACACCTAGCATTTTTATAGTCAGAGACTTAATTTTATATGGTGGTGGGTTTATATGATTTTAAATATGTAACTTAACTGGTAACTGAATTCTAACTCTCTTTCCCTTTTTTGATGTTTGACATTGATTTTGAGGCCTTAAAACTTTTTTCAAGCTTTTAAAAATTTATTCTAGTTCATTTTACATGTAAACACCTCCCGTAGTCATTGACCTCAATATAAGTATAATTGGAAATGCCAAAAGCTGCAGCTACTGTTAAAAAAAGGAGAGGGGAGCCTCAAAATCCACTGGCTGGTATAGCTCAGTGGATTGAGCACCAGCCTGTGAACCAAAGGGTCACTGGTTCGATTCCCAGTCAAGGCACATGCCTGGGTTGTAGGCTGGGTTCCCAGTAGGGGGTGTGAGAGGCAACTACACATTGATGTTCTCTCCCTCTCTTTCTCCCTCTCTTTCTCCCTCCCTTTCTCCCTCCCTTCCTCTAAAAATAAATAAATAAAATCTTTTTTTAAAAAGAGAGTATTATGAATTATACTATTACCAAAAGTGCTTATGCATTTTTCTTTCAAACATTTTTGTATTAAACTAATTTTAAGATCTTTGCTTTCTTTGTATGTAAAAATTGGGAACTATAAATTTCTGCTTTACAAAATAGTTTAGTCTTTCAGTGACCTAACAGTTGATATGAAAACATGAATTTAAAAATAAATAGCATATTGGATAAACTGTACTATAGGCATGAAAGAAGCCAAAAAAATGGATTAAGCTGAATTCAATAATTAGTTTGGAGTCCTAAACCATATTCATTATGAAATTGAAATGATAGGTCCTTGACCCCTGGGTGTGCTAGGAATAAATATGGAACACAGTATTGTTTTTAAAACTATTTTGCTTTTATAAGCTAAGACAGATGTACAAAAAAGATGTAGTTTTTATTTTGTATTGGCAGCTTCCAAATATTTAGTATCTATTTCCAAGAGTTGCAATTAGTAAAGCAACCATGGTACTGAAATCTGCACATCCCACAAGCTAATTATATTTGCAAGGTCAGAGTGAATACATATTTTCAGAAAAATAAAGGGTTATATAAATATGTGTCTTCTACTTGGCTGTTATATCACAGTTTGTTGATCTGGAATATAATGTGTACAATTCACAAATTTGTCTGATAACAGAAAGTGGTGTGTGATTGTGTTTATTTTACTAACCAGTATATTCACAGCAATCACTTCCAAATATCTCTCCAGTAAAGATGTGTTAATTACAAAACAGACAAGGTCTTCTATTATATTAAAGCTACTAACAAGAAGACAGCAGGAATCACACATGTAAATAGCATCATCAACCCCTATTTTAGTCCTCTGTTTTGATCTGTGAGTTGCGCATAGACCAAAGGTGCTATTAAAGACTGAGTGTATGAAATAGGCAGCATTATATGAACAAAATTTATTCAACAAGAAAACAGACCTTTAACATGAATTTAACAAGCCTGAGAAATTATAAACTATCATATGCTGCAGATTCATGCAGTGATAATAAACAGAAAAGGAAAGTAAGAGGTTTCCCTAAGCTAGCCAAACTGCTAATGGTTGTGTTATAAGCTGTCTACTGTTGCAGTGACCTCTGAAAAGTCTCAAGGCACTTGTACCAGAAAAAAATTAAATGATCAGGCTGGTGAATAGAGATTCAGTATAGTGTGTAGGACTTCAGCATGGAAGGGAATTATAAAAGCATCGTATTCCTGAAAATATACTTTAGCTTGCAAGTTTTTTTACATATATGGAAGTAGTTTTTGTGTAAGTTTTTGGCTCAGTTACTATTTGGATTTGTAAGACATAAACTGAACTGGTTTAATGTACATATACTTTAAAACAAACTCCTTAGAAAATTCATATAGCTCCAAAAATGGATTATTTCCCGTCCCCCTCATACCTTAATTAATCCTTGGGGGTTCTTTGTTCAACATATTGTATGTAAGATTTCCATTCTTAACCATGCAGTGACCACTTTGCATGTCTTTCTATTGCATCATGTTGTAAATACATAAACATGGAGAAACGCCTTCAGCTTGTACACACCTCCAAGTGCTCACTAGGGCTTTTTCTTGAATCTTACCGTGGCATAATTAACACCTTCTTTACCCATTGCTCATTAGTGTACTGGACATTAATGAGTCTATTTTTATAGGTTGCTCTAAAGGAGAAACCTACTTATTCTCATAGTGCAAAAAGCAATTATAAAATTGTACAGAAATTAAAATGTAGACTATATTGCCACATTTATAGTTTTATTCCGTACTAAATCTAATTTTGGTCTGCAGGTTGTTGAACATGTTAGTTTCCTTAAGACAGTTGCTATAGTGATGGCAGCGAATTCCTTTAATCCTAGTGTATTCATTTTCTGTTGGCTATCGTATTGCTGCTCAGGAATGGTCTATCTAGACATGTCATTTCACATAAGCCATCATTTATTAGTTGAACAGTATATTAAATTCTTGAATTTTCTCCTAATTTTTACATAGAATTTTAAAATTTTATTCAGATTTGTTTTTAACTGATCATGATATCTACTTTGGTATTTTTATTTCCTTTTCATGAAGTTTCACACCTGCTTATATCATTCCAGAGAAATTTTACAGAAATTTATGCACGTAAAGTAGCTGTCTTCTGTTTTAGTTTCAAAGTGTTCAATATAAAAAAGTCTATAGGCATTTTGTTGTGATATGTAATGGAATTTTCATGGTTTTGTAGAGCAGTTTTTTTCCTACAAATGATTTTACTGAAATCTTAAAGTGGGATCAAAGTATTCTAAATAAACATTTGGACCACAATGATGCTTTGCTCTTAAGTATTTACCACTAATAGTAAGGGTGACAATTCTTAATTCTGTATTTATTTAAGTTGTACATCTGTCTATCAAAATGCTCACTTTTCTGTTGCCTAAATTTTAATTTAATTTTATGTGCTTTTTAGCAGAAAATGTTAGGAAATTTTAGACAACTGTTTTAAAGTATTTATTATAATGTCTGACATTAATACCTATTTTTATTAATGCTTTATGGGAAAACATTATTAGAAAATTTTTTAAGTATAAGGAAGAGGTCTAAACCTAGGCCGTATTTATTTATATGTAAATGTGAAAGTTAAGTCTGGATTATAGTTAGTGTATAACAAGAAAAGGTAGTTTTTACAAACTGTTAAATCATATATGTTCTGAGGATACTTAGTTTTATTTTGAGGCAAGAGGAGTCTTTGGGGAAATTCAAACTGTTAGAAATAAAGGCAACATTCAAAGTTGATTGTTTTAATTTTTTTTTTCAACCAGAGTAGTAGGCCTTTGATTTACCTGTCATAATGATTTGGTCTAAGTTTATACTCTTTGGAACTGTTGACCTTTTGTGACAACCTTTAGGAAGGGTGATTTTTGCCTGCCTGCCGCCTTTCCTTCCTTCCTTCCTTCCTTCCTTCCTTCCTTCCTTCCTTCCTTCCTTCCTTCCTGTCTTGTTCTTTAGCATACAATGTATAGTAATACTTAATCACAAACAGATTTTTTGTCAGACTTGACTGGATTAACTTGAATATAAATTTTATTTTAATCTCTTGGTATCCTTAAGTAATAATTATACAAATGAGAACTGGTCTAGTTAGCAGTAGCTTTTAAAACTTTGATAAATCCCAGTTGTTTAACACCATTGAAAACAAATTTAGAAGTACTATATTATCTTGCTTTAAGTTTCTTTTTAGGTGTTAAATGTATTGAGTTTATTCTCTCAGTAATTGATTTCACTTCCCTGAAAGAGGCATCTGTCATAAAGTCCCAGTGCTTTACTTAAAACTTTACAACCTTTAAAAGCTTTAATAAGTTTTTTCAAATCGATGGTAATGAACAGAAAAAAGCTATAAGATAGTATGTGATTCTTGTTAAAACCCTTAATATAGAAGAGCTAACATGACATTGTATCATGCAAGAATTTGAACTCTTTCTGTACAGAAATATTGAAATACTCTTCGCACAAAGAGGATATGTATTGTTATTTCTTTAGTGTGAGCCTAGGGCCATGTTTCTATACCACGTTCCTGACTTAAAGCACAGATGACCTTGGTCTTCTTGTGTTGTGCCTCCTATCCTTGCCATGGGCTTGGACACTCAAGGCCATCAGACAAGGTATAAAGTCTTTTATAGTCACAAGAAATAAAAGGTATCTGACTAGAAGAGAATACATGGAGCAAGTACCTTGCTGGTTGTAATTTTGTTGTCATTTCAAGTACTGTGGTGGTATAATTGATGTGACAGGACTGGGCTTTAGATGTGGTCCCTTAGCTTGTGCTCACTTACAGTTTTTGTTTCTCTTTGTCATTCTTTTTGATTAGGTAAAATTTAGGTGACAAACATATGCACACCAATGAAGGCTGTTTGGTGTGTAAGTTTAGTAATGAAGTATGTCGATAATAAAGATGCAAAGTTAATATTTTTCTTTACTGCTTCATGAAAATTGCAATAATTGGTGTCACCTTACATTACAAGATTGAGGGTGGTGTGCTGATGGCACAGTCAGCAGGAGGTTCTTTTTTATTAATATTATAATTAAATGATTTTCTGGAAATAGGCCAGAAACAGATGCAAGTTGATCATGCCTTGTCCACTGTTGCTTGGCATCATCACTTGCTTTTTTAAAAAAGAATTGACCTGACACCTTGTTTTTACAGGTTGTTATTGATGCCTTCAGACTGATCAATGCTAATATGATGGTCCTAGGACATGAACCAAGACAAACCACCTCAAATCTAGGTCACTTAAATAAGCCATCTATCCAGGTAATGCCTGCATTGATAATCTGTTAAAAACTGTGTTTTACATTTTAAAAGCTGGCAAAAATGGGCATTCTTAGATCTAATCCTTAGCATTTCAATTTGTTCACAATTAATTTGTTTGTGCTTTAAAAGATTATGGAGATATTGTTGTTGCAAATGTTAGATTTGCTCATATATGGGTCAATTTTTAGTGTAGCCTTCAAACTTTCCTCATAGTTTGAGGATACCCTTTTGGGGAGCATAGTAGAGTCTTGCATGGTTAAAATTGGTAATAAATGATCAATAGGAGTTTCAGGTGGAGTGCATTAAGTATCATTCTTAATTGGTAAGTAGACATTTCTCATAGCAGCATATAATGAGAAAATTGATGTAAACTTTAAGTAGTCCCCAGGAACAATTCCTAAATAGTATTTAAAGTTTTCTACTTTTTCTGTTTAATCTTCATCTTTAAAACAAATCCTACAAAACACATCTATATATTACCTTTGATAAGAGATTATGTGTTGTTTGAGGTGATGTCAACCACCTCTGTTGCAGTTATTCAGACACTTAATATTCTCCTGAGTGAGTAATGTTTTCTTTGTATCATTCACATGCCTCATTGTTTTTCCACAAATCTTTATAGTGTGCAAAAATTATTTTAAATGTGTTTTTAAATGCACTACACCCTGTGTCTATATAGTTAATTGCTTCTCTTAAGATTAATTAAAAGGACAGAAATACATGTTTGGTTACATAGAACACACAGACAAAGACTTTATAGCAGGTATTGCTGTTTCCCCTCTGAAACCTTGCTCTGTCATACCTTTGTCTTTGGGGAATTGTGGTTTTCATAGTTAACCATGGTTAAGCTTGTGTTATACTTTAATAACTACTTTTAGACATTTACTTTTGCAGCAGTCACTCATCCGAAATCTTCATCAGAATGAAATGTTTTGTTTCAAAGAATTTGGGGTGTGTTGTTTTTAAAAAATAGTCATAAGTCAGGGAAAACTGCAAAGTATAATGAGTATTGAAACAAGCTACCAGTGTTTTTGATTGGGTACAGACAAGTCCATGCTTGCATGTTCCAAGAGAATATATTACTGGACCTGTTTAGCCTGTGATAATGACCTTTCTTATAAACCCCCATAGCATCATACTACTTCTTCTTTTTCTTTTTTGGTTTTTCTTTTTCTTTTTTTTTCCCAAAAGGTTAAGTAGCATCTCACAATCCAAGATCATTGTGATTACTGCATGGTATGTCTCTGCTAGAAGTTTTTACTAATTGCAAGTGAACAGCCACCTGTTGCATATTTCATGTTTTAAATTTAAATACTGCTTGCTTGACATTAAGAATTGAATAAAATCAATATTTTGAAATCTTTTCTTTTTCTACACTATCCACTTTGTATTTTTTGGTCCTATCTTATAGTCTGTAATATAAGGCAGACCTTGTAAAGCAGGTTCCAAACCCAGTTTGAAAGGACTTGTGAATATAATATATAATAGCTATAGCATCATTTGGTTTTCTTATTTTAGTTTTTTGGGTGTTTTTTGCCTTCCAATTAAAATTTGTAAATATATTTATTTCACAGTTTATGTAGTACCCATCAGAATGACATCTATCTGGGTACTTTACTTAAGATAATTTTGATACTCAAATGGGATCAAGCCAAAAAGTGACAGAGCAAAGCTATGCCTTAAAACCATTTCTTAGTTTTCTAAGACAAACTATAAAGGAAGCAACTCAAAAGAACATGAAACGAATAGAATTTTTAATCTGGGGATCAGAAGTTATACTGAAAGGCCATAGTTTTTATTTTAAATGAAAACTAGTTCGTGTTGAGGTGGGTCTCTCTCCTAAACCAACTTTCAGGTAATGAGGATAGAAACCTGCCAGTAGCCACTCATGCATGTGGTCACTGTGCTTTTCTAACACTGTTTTTGTTTACTATTATTTTTCTAGTAAAAAGATGATAAAACAAGAATACAAGTTGCAAATATATATTTTATAAACTGTGCCTACATATTTACACCAAAATGTTGGAAGGATTTTTTAATTAAATTTCAGGTTTTAAATAAGAGAAGCCATTAATAATCCAGGTAGAGAGGAGAAAGAATAATGCCTATACTATAGGCATTTTTGTTAATATATGAGACTCATTGTTTTGTGAATAGAGAAATATAAACAATTCAGTGGTGATTGATTGATTTTGACATTCATTTCACTGTGATGATTATTTATGTACTTGTTTTAAATTCGTCATACCAACTAAATTATAAAGCTCTACTCTAAAGATTAACTAGAGAGGCATAGAAATAATCTGAAAGTTAATTAATAGGATCTCAAAACTCCCCTTTGTCTAGCTCCACCTCTAAACCATTCTTTGTCTAAAATAGATAGCATCTTAGACTGGCACTGAGTACCAGTCTAGCTAGAACTAGTCCTAGGTAGAACTTTGTTCTTGCAAGGTGTCAGGCTTTGAGCAAAGAAAACAAGGGTCAGGATATCCAAGAACCAGGTAAGCTAAGCACTGTAAGTAAATCTAAAATATATTGTCCTACAAACAGTGCGATCAAAGGTGGCTAGCTTCCCAGGTCAGCCTCCGAAAGCTTATTTAGCTCACAGTAGATACTATAAAATAGAACTATGATTTAAAACACTGCTTCTGTGAGAAACTGTTGCAGTTTTCAAATGGCCAATTAACAAATGAGCTTCTGGAACATACCCTACTTTAATGAAGAATTGCCTAAATTTTCCTAAATCCATCATATCTTTTTTAGGTTAACTTAAAAAGTTAAGTAGTAGTTTTAAGGATTTTCTGGCTACATAACTTTCTCCTTTATCTGCCTGACATACTGTGGTATTTGCTAGTATATTGTGTTTAATTTACCATTTGACCCTTTCAAAAGGTTAGTCTCTTCCATGATAAAACTAATCATATATTTGGCATATGCTGCCACAATTTGTCACTCAATGTCAGCTAGACTGTTTAATTTGAGAGAATTTATTATCTGTTGAGCTAAAAGAGGATATGGTTTTTGGGCTCTTTTCGAAGGATGAGCCCACACATGGTGAATTTACTTAGGATTTGTGATGAACGCACTGGGGATACGCAGCAGGTGAGGAAGAGAAGTTGAAAACCTGCTTGAGGCTGTCATTTGATTTAAACTTATATTAGTTTTGTTATTATTCCTGCTAATCTTTCACACTGCCTATGTTAGTTTTACTACTTCTATCTAAATAATATCATTGAAAATCAAGTAGGTGGTGCCTTCAAATACCAAACTATATATTTCACCAATACAGTTATCTCCAAAATGTGAATCTGTCTGGGGCACATTGACTGACTTCTATAATTTTTGGCTATAGCTGTTATTAACTATATGGCCACTATGTAGAATTATGTGGTTAGGACATTGCACAAAAGTACTTGGATGATGGAAGAGTTTGCACCTCAAATCTAATTTAAATTTTACTCTCCAACCAGGCTGTATCTGGAGGACTGGGCACTTTTTTCTAATCCTTCCACCCAGCAGATACATTTCTTAATTTGCATAAAGATGAGTACAGGTTAAGATCTGTACAGTATAATTTTTGATGAGGACAGCATTTCTATACACTACAATTTAATTCACTGCTCCTGATGATTATTAAAATGAATAGGGATTCAATAGATCTCTTAGTACTTTAATTTTATATATCAACCATTTTATTATAGCAGATGTTAGTAATATAAGTGGATTGTTACAGTGTGTATTAAAATGTTTAATTGATGAAGTGATTTTTGCTAGCAAAGTAAGCTGTGCTTTGTTTTTATCCTGATCCTTAAAGTTCAAAGACTTATCCAGAAATTTCTTAAGATACATTATAGCATAGTATGGTAGAAAAAAAAAATAGGCTTTGGAATCAGGTCTTGGTTTCAAATTCCAGCTTTACCTTTTTACTAACTATAAAATGGAACAAATTCGAATTTCTGCCTTATTTTCCTCGTCTCTCAAAATACAAATGGAACCAGCCTACTTACTAGGTTGTTGTGAATGTTATAAGACTTAATGTATAAAGCAGATGCTAGGTGCTCAGCAGGTAGTACCTTCTACATCAACACTATAACACTACACTGTAAACAATCTAATAGTCAGTGTGACCATTGTTTTGGTTAGTTTTACCTCTAGTTTCCTGAGAGTTAACCCCAAAGTCCTCTTTATTTTTATACTTGTTGTAAATATGTCCAAGGTGCATTTCTATACTTTGTCTTAGTAAGCTGATAGAGGGTCCCTCAGAATATACCATTCTGAATCTCACTTGAACTTTTTTGGCTAGAGTTAAATATTTGAGCATTTATGAATGTATTCCAGCACATGCAAGTTTATTGTAACTTAATAAAGCCATGCTGTTAACTTAAATTTTTAGTTTGGTTTGCCTGTTTGTCTTGGAGATCCAGGGCAGTGGGGATAAAATCTGGTTTAGTGAGACTGAGTGTGAGCTAAATAAACCCAGTAAGAGCAAACTCTACTTTCTTAATTTGGAGATAGGTGCAGACACAATTATTTGAATCTGTGAAAACTGAATTAGGAAGGGAAATCCCAGATTAATGTTGTAAGTGAAGAAATAAGTGTCTTAGTATGACTTTTTAAGCTTTGATTTTGAAATAACAGAGCCCCCTAGATATAAAATCAGGCTTATTAAATTATATACTTATAAATTATGAATATTCAGTTTATAATGTGGGTTATGATGAGGTCAACCCTCTCCCAGAACAAGGCTACTGAAACTGTTGAGTTCGTGCTGCTCTATATCATACTTCGAAGAATCTGTGAGCCAGACCTTTAAACCTCATTCTGAACTTGTAGCTGAGAGAAAAATACTAATTTAACTTTTATTTAGGATAAAACACAATTTTAAGAAGATAATAAAGGTATTGTCGACAGGTTATGTTAACAGTTTCAGACAGATTTATTTTAATAAATGAAAAATATTAATTTGTCCTTTTTCAAATCTTTTACTTCTGTAGGCATTAATTCATGGACTAAACAGACATTATTACTCTATTACTATTAACTACCGGAAAAATGAACTGGAACAGAAGGTAAGTTTAAATTTTTATGTTAGAAAGGGAAAAAAATCTTTTTCATACCATTTAAATTATGGTCTAGTGTATTTGATTTTGAATCGTTGACCTATTTCATGGATGTGTTCCAAATATTTTTTTATTACTGATGAATTGCAGCATAAAAGAAAGGAATATTTTATTGGATATATTGGAAGACATTTTACCTTATTGGTAGGTGCTAAAATAGGAAAGAAAATAGGAAATAAACATTCTAATTTGGCTTTATGGCAAATTATAAAAATCTTTTTCCTAATTATATAATTTTCCTGATTAATTTATCTTCTCAATAAAATGAACTTTTACAACTAAATTACTAAATAGTTTTCTGCATTTGAAAGGAATAAATCAGATTGTAATTGTGTGCTACTTTTTAAAAAGTTCCATGTTTACCTAGGGTAAACGAAAGGTAAATCAAAAGAGAAATGCAATTTGGGGTTTTCAGATAGTCAGAGCTGGATTTTTTTGCTTAAGATCATCTTTTTTTTTTAAGATTATATTTATTTATTTTTAGAGAGAGGGGAAGGGAGGGAAAGAGAGAGAGAGAAACATCGACCAGTTGCCTGACATACACACCCCGACCAGGGACAAACCCAAAACCCAGGTGTGTGTCCTGACTGGGAATTTGAATAGGCAACCTTTTACTTTGTGGGATAATGCTTTGTGGTCAGGGCTGGAGTGAGATTGTTTCCAATTTTTTTTATTTATTGATTTTAGAGAGCAGGCATAGACAGAAAGAAACATCTGTTTGTTGTTTCACTTACTTGTGCATTTATTGGTTGATTGTTGTATATACCCTGACCAGGGATCGAACTTACAACCTTGACATATCGGGGCAATGCTCTAACCAGCTGAGTTACCCAGACAGGGCTAGAGCTAGATTCTTACCCCTGTTTATGCCAGGCAACTTTCAAATTACTTACTTTTATTTGTATTTTTTTAATATTTTATTTATTTTAAATATTTTATTGTTCTATTACAGTTGTCCCTATTTTTCCCCCTTTGCCTGCCTCTACCCAGTAATTACTTTTAAAATTATGTAGCATTTTGGTGGATTAGCATTCTTTTATTTCTGCTATTTTAGGATTATTTCAGGTACAGTTTTTCTCTCCACTAATGTCAAAGGTTTAAATCTGCCTATCTTTGAAATTTCAATCTGAACTTTTTTTTTGTTTACTATTAAAACTACTCATCCTTCAGATTAGCTTCTTGTGTTTCTCTGAGAAAAAAAAAAATTTAAGAACACCGAGTACATTTTCAGCCAGTAATATTTGGTTCCTTCAAGTCCAAGATGCTCTCAAGTAAAGAAGACCTTTCTTACCAGTTGAAACTATTCCTCACAAAGGTACCTTAGAAGGGAATTCTAGTGCATGTGATAAGTGGGAGGGGAAGTAAGTGGAGATCTCCATACTACCCCCTCTTTCAACCAGATAACTTCCGTTTTTAATCTCAAATTTGATAAACTACTGTTTGAAAAGGTTAAAGCCACCAATAAACTCACGTTAAGGCCCTAGAGACTGCAGGGAACCAGTTATTCCTTGGCCTGAGGGGAGATGCAGAGTCATAAAGTTCTCTTGCAGTTGCTTGTTGTGTCCCAAAGTTCTGATCTGCTGTGGCAGGTTTAGTTGATAGCTTGAAGTACAAAGTTAAAGGTTTTTAGCCAGGGATTGAGCATTGGCTTGTAAACCAAGAAGTCATGGGTTTGATTCCTGGTTAGGGTACATGCCTGGATTGCAGGCCAGGTCCCCAGTTGGGGGCATGCAGGAGGCATCTGATGGATGTTTGTTTCTCTCACTCTCTTTCTTCCTCCCTTCCCCTTTCTCTAAAAATAAATAAAGTCTTAAAAAAATATAAGTTAAAGATTTTTAAGTTTGCTACATTTAACATTTTCCTTCATATATATTTCTCTACTATTTAACAGTCCAGAATTAGACCTCATATTAAACTTTATCAGTATTGCACAAAGGATTAATTCCATGAGAAAACAGTTTAACAGGTCGTATACTCACTGATCATAACATCCACTCCAGTATGACAAGCCTTAGATTGAGGCAGCATGCACAGGTTCATCACTTATTTTTAATTTTACATAGAATAGGTACTGGTTGAAAATTAGTACTACTTGTAAATACTCAGCTAATTGCATAATTTTCTCCCCTTTATTATTTCTTTTTTGGTTCCACATAAACTTAGCCTTCATCCTTGGCATAAAAAACACATACTGTTACATAAATTAATTAATGTTATAAATAGTTATGTTTCTAGCCGTTCAGTTCAGGTGCTTTCTTGTTACTGAAAGTTTTGCCTTTACTCTTATCCCACTAACCTTTATACATACCCCAAGCTCTTCCTGAGGGCCCCAGTGGAATTCTAGTCCAGGCATGGTAGGTATATCCTGCTGCTCTGTAGGCACTTTGTTTGCTATTGAAGTGGTAGGAAAATATAGTTCTCAACACTTAATTACAGGTAGCTTTATAGTACACATGGTTGCAGCACTGAAATCTCTCAAGGATATATTTTCTAGTACACTATCAGTGGCAAAGATAGGAATCAGTCAAAGAAATCAGAGGTACTTGTGCAGGATTTTTCCAGTTCCCCACCCCAAACTACTCTGGGCCTTAGCAGGGGCATGAGGGAATTTGGAGATTTTGTTTCTTAAAAACCCTCATAGATGTTTGTGAAATGCAGTTTCTTCTCTACCATGAGGGGAACTTTGTACCATGTCTAGTTGTAAGCCTCTAAACAGGTAATTTTTCTAAACTAAACTCAAACATTTCCAGCTATATTTTTAGATCTTTGTGGCTCAGGAATCTTTCTTCAAGTATACTGGTTCAACAATAATCATTTTGTAGTCACATTTTTTTCACACTGGACAATTGTATTAATTATTTTTAAAAACTCTTATTCAGTGGTAGTCTGCAACTGAAGAACATCTTTAGAATGAGACTTTAAATAAGAAGAACTGTCTTAAGACTCTAAACTTGAAAATTTATGGACTTCCAAGAATGTATGCATATACTCAGAACCAGGAGTCCAGTTTGTAAAAACAATGAACGATGGTGTTTAGTTCCATGATTACTTATAGAGTCTGATACCAACTTGCTAATGTGATTGCACACTGGACAAATTTATTTCCTTCCCAGTTACATGACTTTTTGTTCTGATAGTAAAGATTTTTTATTTTTTTAATTATAAATGGAATGTTAGAATTTGAAAGAAATTTAGAGGTTACCTAAAATAAGCCCTAAATTAATAGATTTTATAAGCAGAAGCTCAGAAAGTTTGACATAAAGCCATTCAGTAAATGGGGCATTTACCTTCTTCGCATTTGAAAGCTGAGTTATGTGAACTGTTAAAGATCTTAATGTGTCCTGGAATACTACACAGCAGTAAAAAAGAAGGAATTTTCACCTTTTGCAGCAGCGTGGATGGAACTGGAGACTATTATGCTAAGTGAAATAAGCCAGTCAATGAAGACAAATACTGTACGATCTCACTTATAAGTGGAATCTAATGAACAATATAAACTAATGAGCAAAATAGAATCAGAAGCATAGAAGCATGGAACAGACTGACAGCTATAAGAGGGGAGGGGGCAGGTGGGGACTGGTTGGAAGAAGGTGAGGGGACTAGTCAAAGAATGTGTATGCATGACCCATGGATGTGGACAACAGTGTGGGGATTGACTGCGGAAAAGAGGGGCAGGCTTGGGGGAGGGGACAAAGGGGAAAAATTGTGGCAACTATAATAGCATAAACAAGAATATATTTAAAAGAAATGTAATCTATAACCATAAACCTGTAATGTTGATATAATAAGGTTTTAAAATTCTAAGTTGGTGATCCAGGACATTAAATTAATCAGGAAAAAAAAAAGATCTTGTGGGTAACATAGTTTCATTATTTATTCAAAAGATATTTATTGACAGTCTGCTATAATTAGATACTGTTCTAGAATCTAGACCCTGTGATTTTAAATAAACAGGGTGAAGTCCTTGCCCTGTTGATTTGTCTTTAGTGCGAAGGAAGTGCATTATATAAGAAAAAATTTTTATGGTGAAATACAATGCAGTTTAATAAAAATAAAAAAGAATGTCAGCTGTTGATGATGTTACAAAAATAACAAAGCAGGTTAAGGGAAGAAAGATGTTTAAGATAGTGTGGGGTGGCTTTTTTATATAGTATGGTGAGTGAAGACATCTATCTCTAAGGCAGTGAAGAAGTAAGCCATGAAAAGATAAGGAAAATGGCCCTCGAGGCAGAAGAGGGGGAAACACAAATGCCATGGAGTTAGGAGTTAGAGTACTCCTTAGGTTATGTACGTGTATTTAGGAGAATTCTGGTTAGAGTTTATTTACGTTAATGCAGTTAAATTTATTGATTCCTGAAGTTTTTGTGAAGTTGTTCTCAAAACAAGTGAAGGAAATATCGTCAATACAGGAAAATAATGACTTTCTCTTTATATTTTTTAGATGTTGCTAAATTTGCATAAGAAGAGTTGGATGGAAGGTTTGACACTTCAGGACTACAGTGAACACTGTAAACATAATGAGTCAGTGGTAAAAGAGATGTTGGAATTAGCCAAGAATTACAATAAGGTAAAAGTTATATCCAGCACTTATTTCTTATAATCTTTGGAATATGTATGATTAGATGTCAACCATTGTATAAATATAATTAGTTAAAATCGAGTGACCTAATTTGTAGATCAGGTAGTAAATATTTCAGGCTTTGCAGCCACCCCATCTGTCACAGCTGCTCAGCTCTGCTGTTGTGGTGTCAAAGTTCGTGAAGGAATGAGTGACGCTGTGTTCTGGTAAACTTTACATGCCCAGACAGGCAGCTGCTAGATTTGGCCCATGGGATAGAGTTTGCCAACCCCTGCTGTAGACCAGTTAAAATAATTTTACATTTGAAGTCTCTTCATTGTTCAGAGGACTTCGTCTTGGAAGGGAAGGGGAACAGGGAGTTGTCACATAAAATTTGTGTGCTTTTCTGTTTTTACATTTAAAAAGGTTTATTAAAAACCTACTATGGAGATATTGGGGATATGGTGAGAAGCAAGACCTGTTGGGAACCAGAAAGTTAACAAATAAATACAAAATACGTTATGATTAATATTATGAAAAAAATAAACAGGGTGATGTAAAGAAGAGTAATTAGGGGAGACAACTTTACATGAGGACATTAAAAAAGTTGAATTTTATCCCAGCTGATGTGGCTCAGTGGACTGAGTGCTGCCCTGCAAACTAAACGGTCACCAGTTCGATTCCCAGTCAAGGCACATGCCTGGGTTGTGGGCCAGGTCCCTTGTGGGGGTTGCACAAGAGGCAACCACACGTTGATGTTTCTCTCCCTCTCTTTCTCCCCCTTCCCCTCTCTCTAAACACAAATAAATAAAATTTTTAAAAAATGTTTAAAAAGTTACATTTTGCAGAATCTCCTGAAAATGTTTTGTATACTAGATGTATATGGCCATGATAGTGTTTTTGTTCATAATTTTGTGTTCTTTTACAATTTTGAAATTAAGAAAATACTTGAGCTATGACTAAAATGTATATTCTTTGTTGTATTAGTTTCGTGGTGCTGTCACAACAAACTACTATAAACTGGGTGTCTTAAAACAGTGAATTTATTCCCTCAAAATTCTGGAGGCCAGAAGTCCAAAATTAATGATCTTGGCAGGGCCATGCTCCCTCTGAAGCCTCTAGGGGAAGGTCCTTCCTTTCTTTTTTCAGCTTCTGTTAGTCCCAGTCTTTGGTTTGTGGCAGCATAAGTTTAATCTCTAATCTGGGTTAGGATATCTTTTTAGAGGATGTGATTCAATGTATAACATGTATTTACAAATTTTTGATCAGAGCCACATGAAGAACAGGTTTTACATTTTGACCCAGTACAATGCAAATGTATATGTGCATATGTAATTGCAACAAAAGTTTTATGAAACAATATTTATCCTCATTATAATTTACCCTCATTATTACCCTCATTTTCTTTTTGATTCAGTTTTATTCTGTTTTGATTATATACGTAAGCATTATATGAGGTCTGTCCAGAAGGTATCCACCTTTGTAACCTGAAAAATAAGAGACATTTATTGAAGAAGATACTGGATACAGGAAACATTGTACATAGAACAATGACGCCTCAGTCCCCTTCAAAGTGGGTGCCTTGGGACCTCACAGTTCTCCCAGCTACCATCAACTGCCCCATCATATTTTCCTGAATCTCATCAAGGGTCTGAAACCTCTTGCCTTTCAAAGGTGAAAGCCAGAAGTCACAGGGTACCAAATCTGGGCTGTAGGGGGACTGAGTCACCTGGGTGATTTGATGTTTTGCCAAAAAACTCAGTATGAGTCGCAATGTGTAAGCAGGTACATTGTCATGATGAAGCTGCCAGTCACCAGTTGCCCATAATAATGTTCTCACTTAATGCAAAATTTGATGCAGATTCATTGCTCTACTCATTCAGTCATTCTGAATGTGATTGCCATACAGTACACATGCTCACTCAGTGGTGTCTACCACCTCACTGACTAGTACAGTGAGGTCATCATTGTTCACCCATGTGCATTCCAGTCCACTCTCCTTGGCTGCCAGATTATTTTGATGTCACACAACCCATTCTTGTTATATTAATGATGGCTCTACTTTTCTGTACAGAACTCATACACAAATACATACAGATTACAGCCTGCTAATGGGTTGAACATCTAGAATTTATAAAATATATGTAGACATTATACAATGTTATGTTTACAAATATTTATTGAATATCCTCTCTACAAGTTACAATGGAAAACAAGGATCCTTCTTTCATTTATAAGAAAACAGGTCTGTAAGAAAAGGTGATTACCAGAGTACTACAGACCATTAGACCAAAATTGGTGTGTTCCATAACACCTTAGTGTTCAGATTGTCCAGAATCAGCTGCCTCAGTGTCACCTGGGCTCTTCTCTAGACTCTCAGACCTACTGAGCCATAATCTACATCTTAACAGTATTTCTAGATTTGTATACTCATTCAAGTTCGAGAACACTGCTGTAGAGAAATCCATATGAAGTGCTGTAGAAGGTCAGAGGCTTGTGCTTTCAGCTGTGGAAGACCCAGGAGACTGTCTTAGAAAATAACAACATTTGAACTAGATGTTAAAGCATAAATACAATAAGATTTAGACATACAGAGAAATGTTACTGTAGACAAAACGAACATCACTGGCAAAGTCTAGGAAGGATGGAAAAGTCAAGGACATGTTTTAGAAACTGTTTAGCCACAGTACATAATGGATAAGGGTAATAATAAGGAGCAGATTTTTTCAAAGTTATCGAAGTCAAGTAACAGGGTTTAGAATAGCAGGGGACAGTTATTTTTTATCAGGAGCAAATGCCCAGAACTTGACTTTAGAAACATAAGAACCAGATTTTAGAAGCATAATTTAACAATGGTTTTGAAGGAGTGCTGTAATAGAGGTTCTGTGTAGGAGGAGCTTGCTATTACCCAGACAAAACGTAGTGAGTGTCTGGATTATCAGAGTGGCTGTAGGAATGGAGGCATCAATAGACAAATAAACAAAACACGGCACCTCCCGTTGGACAGATGAAGGGAAGGAAGAAGGAGGAATCAAAGGTGAATTCAAAGTTTTCTGCCTAGATGACTAGAAGTATGATAGTATCATTAACATTTCCAGTTTAGATGGAAAGGATTGAGAAAGCAGATAGAGATCCATTTTAAACAAGTAGTTAGGAATGTGGGACTACAAATAAATGGTAGGGGCTAGAGCTTACGATTTTGGAGGCAGTTAAAATTCATATGCGTTAGCACACCAAAAAATAATATTTCTCTTTTTAAATCAAACACATCTTACCAAAACAAATATAAATATTAACCAAGAGACAGTATATAAAATTTTCCAAGTATAGCAACATCTTTTGAGAGAATTGAGCTTTGAAAAAGTTGCTGGGCCCATACAAACTGAATTCTAGCAGAATGAGGTTTGGCTTTGAAGAGCATGCCCTGTTTACAGGTTGTGTTCAAGCTGGAAGTCCCCTTTGGTTTTAGATTGCAAGGAAAATATTTTTTATCTGTGAAGAGTAAAGAGAAAGAATAGTTTAGCACACTTGAAACAGTTAACCTTTTATAAACTGAAAAGCTATGACAAATTATTCAGCAGACTGTAGGAATGGTTTTCATTCTCTGTAATGTTACAAGTTTAAGTAAATTCATGTTGGTACCACTGCCAGGAAATAACCTATTTTTGGTCACTGCTGCCCATCCACAGAAGTTTTTGCTTTTTTAAAGTTTGAAAAAAATCTCTGTAGTACCCAAAAAGTTGTAAGGTTTGGTTATAAAATGAAAACAATGTGTAAGCTGTGATATGAAGGATTCCAAATTTGGAAATGTAATTCCCTCTATGATTGAAAGAGAATGTGGTAGAATTTTTAGTAACACTTAAAATATAAAAAGAAAGGCTCATGCTACCAATTTTTTTTCAGTATTCTTTTTAATTGGTTGGTGTTTTAAATTAAGGTAATTATTGTTAGGTGCCAGTTAGCTCCTAAAGTAAGAGAAGGTTAGAAAATAATTAAATCCCTTTGTTCCAACTTTTTTATTTTAAGTCCGAATTCCACACAAAGAGTCTGCTTGATCATTAGTCATTGATTTCTCTAATTACTGAACTCCAACACTCACCACTAATATTCCAAATTTTCCAATTTTTTCATGCCAAGTGCATCGATTTTTAAAATATAATATTTGGTTGAATATTTATAAATGAATATGCAAGTGAAAACAAATTATAAGCGCATTGTAAGAATAGCATAGACACATAAAATTTGCCATGTTTTCAAACATGTAGCCCTATAATTCTGAGTTCTATGAGTTTACTTTTTAGGTAGAAATATTGCCTACTTAGAACCTGAAACTTTGGATATATCTTTTATGTGATTACATATAAAATATGTAACTGATTATATTTGGTTTACTGTGGTAGCTATATTAAATAGTAAAATTTTTTGTGCTAGTGCAATACAATTAGAAAAAACAAAAATAAACATTGGGAAAATCGGGCCAAATTATCATTATTTAAATGTTATAAGATATGTTTGCAATCAAACATAGAAACCCAAGAGACTAAACTAGAGAACTGTTAGAATTATTATAATCAAGAATTATGTAGCTGGTAACCATGCAAATGCTGGTATCCAAACACTGCACAATATATAAAGAATTCTTGTAAAATAATTTTTATAAACAGCAATAAACTGGATAAGATATCTGGGAAACTCTCTGAAGACAAATGGCATGTAAACATGAAAAAAAAGCTCAACTTTACTAGGTAGTCAAAGAAAAAAGTAAAATTAGAAGTAAAAATTTGATTTTCAAATTTAAAAAATTTGTTTGGAAAGATGCGTCCCTAGAGGGAAAATAAACTGATGTAACATTTTTGAAGGCCCTCTTCCAATTTTAAATGCATATAACTCTTTGAAACAACATGTTCTCTTTTGAGGCTTTATTGTGAAGAATAAAAAACTGCACATACCAACTGAGAGAAATACTTACAACCTGCATTTATGTGTAAAAAATTAAATTGGATAGCAATATTAATTTTCTACTGTGTTACCTTCCCTCCCTTTTTCAAAGACACCTCTCTATCACGTATATCTCAACATATTATGCTGTTAACAGTGTCACCTCTTAGCTGCAAGGTAGGGGAATTATATACTTTATGTAAATCCTGAATTATTTTCAGTTTTTGCACCAATCAAGTGTTACTTATACCTGAGATTGTGTTATTTCAAAGTAACAATGGCTTAAACAAAATAGAAATATATGCATCTTGCAATTCAAGGCCAGTATAAAACTTTGAAGCAATCACAGACACACAATCCTTCTGTCTTTTGCTCCACTTTCCTTGTGTTGGCTTCCACCTTTTAGCTTTCCTCCTGATTTCAGGGTGACCGCTATGGCTTTGGCCATCCCATCTGAGTTCTAGGCAAGGGGGAAAAAGGAAGGGCAAAGAGGGATACCTCCCACCTAAATCAGTTCCCTTTCAGAATCTTTCCCATAAGTTCCACCCAGCATTTCTGGTAATATCTCATTGGCAGAACTTAGTCAAGTGAACATACCTTGCTTTGAGAAAGGCTATAAAGTGTAGTCTTTACCTGGGAGCATTTCTGCCTTTAATAAAATCAGAGTTTTATTATAAAAAAAGAAAGAAAAGATGTATATTGGGTAGGCAGCTAGTAGTCTCTGACAAATTTTTTTAGTGAGCTGAACTACAATCATACACACACACTTTGCATACACACAGGTACACATATGATCTTTATTTTATATCGTTTCATTGATTACATTTTAAAATTGGATTGCCTATATGATTTTTAGAAAAAATTTATGTTGGTCAAGGCTGCTTATTAAATCATGGATTTGGCTTTATTGTTATTCAGGATGTATCTTTAAAAAGTCATAATTTCCTGAATTGCTATGAATGTTGCTTCAGTTTTTGAAGACCAGTGGGACTGTGTTTAAGTCACAGTTTCATTGCTTATGGCTGTGTGGTTATATGTGTCCCTGTTTTTCTTTGTGCATACTCCTTTTTTGTATATTTCATATTGCATTCATCATAATTTGAGATTTACCAGGCAAGTAAAGCCCAAATGTGAGCTCCTTAAAGAGCAAGAACTGTCTTACTCAGAGTGCGTAATAGTTCAATAGATTATTGAACGTGTAAAATGATAAAAATTCTCTAGAGGACATCTCTAGAATGTACTGGAGTGTTATAAGCTATTCCAAAAAGAGCTGGCAAAAAATTTGTATAGTATAAGTATTATCAGAGTTAACATGTGATTCTCCCAATAAGATAGTGCCTAATATTTTCATATATGAAATGCAGATTAACTACTTCACTGTGATGTTTTAAGGATTCAGTAAACTAATATTTGTCAAGACTCTGTATGTTAATTTTTAATTTCTAATGGTTGTAGGAAAACCAGTTTTATTTTTTTCCATACTCATACCCCTTACACTTTCTCAGATAGTTTTTAAATTGATTTATGTTTGTTAATTTTCCCAAGTATGTTATATAAAACCATTTTTAAACTTACTCCCTACTACTAAACCCGTAATATGATTTTCAGTTAATATCCAATATATTGACTTGATATAAAAATCAAGAAAGAAGTAAAATACATTATCTTGAAATGCATTAGCAATTGTGCAGAGATTGTTTAATAATGAAAAGTACCATATAAATGATTTTAGAAAGCAGGTATTTTAAAGGGATTATAGCATGTTACAGAGAGTAAAGAAACTTAACATGTCAAAGGGAAAAAAGAAGCCAAAGAAATAGAGAAGTGTGAATTGGAGAAAGAGACATGGTGTCCCCCCCAAAAAAAAACAGAGGTTACAGAAAGGAGTAGGAGAGAAAACAGGTATTGGAATATCTCTGAGGTATTCAAAAAGTTCAAGAAAACCAAGTCCATTGGAATTCATCTGTTGGTGATTGTTAAGACTGTGAATGAAATACCAAGGATGTTGTCCATGTTTGTTAAAGGGTAATAAATAAATGGTAGAATTTGAGATACAGGTTATCCACTTAAGAAATGTGACCATCACCAGAAAAAAAAGAGAATGAGGTAAATGAGTTTAGAAAAAGCCTCTTTGAGATAAGGGGTACATCTAAGGGGATTATGATAACATAACAGACCAAATTCCAGGAATTTCTTAGAATTGTGCAGACCGTGCGTGCATGATGGGATAGCCATCTGGGGGTCTTTGTTGATAAACTGTTAAAAACGTTTCTGGTGTGAATAGCCACAAACATTTTCAGTGCTTTTTTGTTGGTTGAGTAAACCGAAGAGCACGAATGCAAAAGCAAAATTTGATGCCAAATCACAGAAGTTGCCATAAACACAGAAGTTCCCCTAGTGAGGACACTGCCTGTGACTGAATTTCATTTGTTTCTGCTGCTACCATTTCTTAATTTTTCCTGGTGACTCGCCAGATTAGAACTACAACTGAAGACAGAGTGGCCTTGCCCAGATGGCAGATAAGATATGGGTAACTTAGGTAGATGGAGAAAATATTTTAGGGGGTTGATGTGATGACCTGGTCTGGTCAGATCTGGTCTATCTTAGAATGTAAGAGATATGCTTACTCTTTTGTCATGGGGTTTGCAACCTTAGTATATGCCTAAATCTACAGCTGCTCCTCATTTTCCAGATGGCATCTATGGCTGGGAGTACTTTTTACCATCTGCACTTCTCAAAGAGTTTGTGAACTCTCTATTTTAATTATTGGAAATGGAAAAACTAATTGGTAAAGTTGTTACATGATATAAAAGAATTTAAAAATTGAGTTTTTACAATTCACTTAAGCTTTCATATAAGGTCAATGCTTTAAATGCCTTTTGACTTTCTCCTTTGTATGTCTGCCATCTTTGATATTTGCAGTACTCCAAAATACTCCATAATAACTATTTTGTACATGAATTGGTATTTTGAGCCAAATTCCAAAACTCTTACCTCCTTCAATACTGTGAAGTACCGTTGCTGGCATGTGTGTAGAACTGCTAACACTGAGTGGATGTAGAGTACTAACTCATGTGAATTGTTCCATTCATCTAATAGGTTTTCAGGTCAGTCAGTAAGGTATAGTGTCATATTTTTAAAAAGTAATTTAGAAGGACAAAGCTTTTATGTGTTGCATTTTATCCATATATGTGAAACATTGAGATAGTGAGAGAAGAGATTTTCCAGTTAGGAAATACTTTTTTAACTAGCTGAAAATAATATTAGTGACATCTGACTCTGAAAATGAACATATTCTCTGTCTAGGGAATTCTGGATTTGGAGTGTTATTAACTTTATTTTTCCTTTTTGCAGTATTATGAATCATAAGTGTATTTTCTAATGATGTGTTGTATACTCTAATAATCAGTACAGACAATACTTACCATCTTTCCTTCTAGGCAGGTTCTACTGAGGAAATTCTCTAGATAGTTTGTCCATTTATAAAATTAGACACTTGCCATCTTTGCTCATTTTCAAGTTCTCTGTTTACAAAACTATTAAGAAGGTGTGAAATGCAGCCAAACTTCCCAGTTTATGGGAAATGTCTGATGATTGCATTTCCTACATGTTCATTGTTCACACATGAAGAAATTTGGCAGCTGCAAGATTATTAAGTTAGAGTATCCAAATCTAACCCCTAGTGGGATTTTTGGTTTCCCGCTTTCTGCCACCAATATCTTATCCTGTTTAACCATATTTGTGGTAAGTGCTATGGTATTCTTCTTAAAGTTGGTGATCCTTAAATTTTCTTTTGTTTTGTTTTGTTTTTCCATTTATCAGGTGCTATGAATAAATCATAGGCCAGGAGTTCACCTGATGTAGAGTCCTAGCTTCAGGCAGTAACATATCCAAACTGTTAAGGAGGTTCCTTAAACTTAGGTTTCTCAATAAGGAGTTCTTGTGGTGGTGCCAGTATTGTGAAAGGAGGACAGTAGTGGTAGCTAATCTAAATGCTGTAATTATTTCAGAATTACTCTGATAGAAAAATTTTTTTTCTGATAGAAAATTTATGATCATACACAAAAGTTTGTGGCCAGCTGTAGTAATAGTAGAAAGTGGTTTGTGTATTTTAAAGTATTTTTTGTTTTTGACGTTGGAAACTTCAAATTATTCTGTATTTCTTCACAATTACTAAAAATCACTTCCATGGCAAGGTGAGCTTTTTTCCTAAATCATGTACTTCTTTCATAGATTTAAATATGTGAAGTTATTGAGGGAGAAAACTACATGATCTGTAAAAGGGATCAAAAGCCAGGAGCTCTGCCCTGGTCAGATTGGTCAGTGATTGGAGTGTGGCCCTGTGCATCAAAAGGTGGCGGGTTCAATTCCCAGTCAGGGCACTTAGCTGGGTTGCCGGTTTGATCCCCGGTCAAGACACATATAATAGGCAGCTGATCAGTATTTCTCTTTCTCTCTCTTTTCCCTCCCTTCGTCGCTCTCTAGAATCAATAAAAACATATCCTCAGGTGAGGATTTTAAAAAAATGTCAGCAGCTCCTTTGAACCCAGGTGCTAGTGATGGTTAAATTCATTGATTCTGAGTATGGACAGGTTCAGTTGACCAAAAAAAGGAAACAAAGAAATGGTAAGCTGTGGCAGAACTGTAGTGAAAGTAGGAAAGGGGAAAGAAGACAGTAAGACTAGTTAGTACCAGTGTCAGTAGCAGCTGCATCAGGCACTTTTTTATACTCCAGTTTAGCCGTCCCTCAAAGAATTCCAGAACAGTTTCCAAATGGTTAAAATATCAAATGGTCCAATTTGATAATTTCAGGGCCTTCTACATATTTCTTAAAGTCTGTTTTTGAAATGACGGTGGTAATAGTTTTCATTATCTTCAAGGATATTCTGAAGATTGGTAAAATTGCTTTTTTGTTCAATAAATTACTTTATTAACATATTCTGTGAATAAAAACTATGATAGCTATTATCTTTGGTGATTATTCTGCAGCAGGGAAAGTAAATTTAGAATTTGAAACTCTGTCCTTTGTGCTTCATTCACAGGCAGTAGAGGAAGAAGATAAGATGACACCTGAACAGCTGGCAATAAAGAATGTTGGCAAGCAGGTGAGGTGCACTGTGATAGGCTGTGCAGTTGCACAATAATGCGCTCTTGTCGAGTCAAAACTGTTTTAGGGACTGTATGATGTTTTTTCCCTGTCTTTTCATTCTACATGTTTCTTCTGTCTTGTAAATGTGATGCTAATTTTATTTTTTTATTTTGAAGTTATTTTTATTGTATTTTTCCATTACCATTTATCCCCCATATACACTCCCCCCCCCACAATTACCACACTGTTGTCCATGTCCATGAATCCTTTTTCCTTTGTTGTGATGCTGATTTTAAAGGTCACCGAATTATTTGATGTCATATTCTCTTTGCCACCTATAGGGAAGTAGATCACAAACACGCCTCTGGGGTTTTTAGTGAAAATAACTTACTAGAAATAGGAATCTTGTGTCCTGAGTTAATTTTTAAGTCTTATTTTTACTTGAAATAATATTACCAGTGAAGATAATAGAATGGTAGATTTTTTTCATATGTTACAGTTTTTAAATGATATAGTTTAGCAATGTGTAGGCTTCAATATGTAGGTGATGTTCCTGAGACAGCTTAGAGCACTAGTGGATTATACTGAGTTAAGAGAAAGTGTTTCAAGTATTTGCTCTTTCACTTTTTCAAGATGGAATACACATTTTAGTTCTTATTTTCTGAGGGTTGGGGGAACACACTAACCAATTAAAAGAATCTACAGATTAATTAGACTGTTTTTTAAAGAATGTTGATTACATTTTTTTCATTTCATGGAACATGGTTATCATATTGCTGATGTTGGCAGAATCTTGATATTTCAGATGCAAGACACTAAGCTGTCTTTGCTTTCAGCCATCCTACCATATGCTCTGATCCCATCACATCTCACAAGCTATGTAGGTTTGGGCCAGGACCATTCTTGGATGGTAAATCTCTAAGAATCACCCAGCTGCCACAAGAAGTAATGTAGATAACTGAGGGAGTGTGTTACCATTTCACTACAAAACCAGTTATTCCAATAGAGCAGTAGGGGCAAAAGCCTGACTTTAAAATAATCACAATTGGTCGAATCAAATCCCACTATATTCGGAATATTATAATTTAAAAACAACAAGAACCCTCCAAAATCAAAATGCAATATAGTTCATCTTATTCTCTCATGCTGTGGGATCTAGTCACCCCTGTTGTCTTCACCCACTACTTATTTTCATCCAGTGTACAATCCTGGGTCACCACCAGCTTGGAGCCTTGCACTGTAAAATTCAGTAACTATTTTTTGAGTACATGACTTTCTGAAGCTATAGTTTCTTAGTGTGTAGGTTTTTTATAGTAATTAGCAGTAAATAGAAAGACAAAATTAAAATAAAAATGAAACTGACAATGTATAATTGGCAATGTATAATAAACATCAGAATCATTTTAAAAATGTAGTACTTCACTGGTTTGGCCTATTCACAGCAAAAGCAAAACTGTCTGTAACGAAATTAGACCAATAATTGTTTACTCCTGCAAGTTGTTTTTAGTCTCTTTCACCTAAAACGCCCTAGGTCTTATTTGTGAAATAAAGAAAATTTATCATGGTCTAGTTACTCGGAATTATCTGTAGCATGTTGTATCTCTGGGTTGTCTAAAGAAATCAAATGTATTGAAATTATAGCTTAGAAGAGAACAGCCAGGAAATAATTCCAGTGATGAACATTTGTTTGAAGTTAGGAGCCTTAGGTATTTTAGCAATACTCATAAAAAATATGCTTTAATTGAAAGTATTTTATTATGTGCAATATATATCCTTTATTTCAAAGCTTTCAAATTTAGTGGAAATACTTCTTTTGGCTCAGCATTAGCTTAAATATAAAATAAGATTTTGATTTAATTTCTGTTACTACAATGTAATCTTAAGCCTTTTTTAACTCAGATGTTTCAAATATATCTTTTATCAGGTTTAACCTAAAGGATTGCACCTGTACACTTTTCTCTGATATGTTTTTTTTTTTTTTTTTTGTACAGAGTCTAAGTGTACTCTGTGTAAATCAGTACTTCATTATGTAATCTATCGGTTAAATTTTTAACAGATTTAGAAATCCTAAAAATGTGACAATATATTAGGAAAGTTAAATTGTAAAATATATATTAATTTAGATTTGGCTTTCTTGACTAATTTCATCAGCTACTGAAAGAAAATCTAAGTAATTTGTCTCCCAGTAATATTGTTCTATTTTTCTTTCTTTTTCCTTATTTTTTTTTCTTTTAGGACCCCAAACGTCATTTGGAGGAACATGTGGATGTACTTATGACTTCAAATATTGTCCAGTGTTTAGCAGCTATGTTGGATACTGTCGTCTTTAAATAAAGCAACACAGAAAGCTTTTAGAGATACTTTCAGTGTATATTACTCTGTTGTTCCTAATGCTCCAAATCAAGGGACCTCTGAAGGTGTGTTTGGTTAAATGTACGACATCTGGCATCATTTACAACACTGTAGCACCTTCAGTCTCAGTTGTGCAATTACTTCTGTTTCTTTAGTCAGGGTCTTTGCAGATTCCAAAGTTGTATAAGAATACATCAAAGTGGACAAATTTTGTTAAGATCCCATTTAATATTTGAAGAAATCAGTAACACAAATATATTTTGATTGTTGCTTACAAAATAAAATACATTTACAATCTGTGTCTCCTGAGGTCTGTTTGGCACTGGGTGGAATTGGCAGAATAGCATTTGCCAGTGCTTTAGAAGTCTCACACTAAGGTGTGTTTCCCCTTGCGTTTAAGATTCCATAACACATAAAACATCAATGTGGTAACTTCACAAATGTAAAATGATTGTCATCAATGACTGACTACCTCATTAGTGGGTAACAAAAAATGATGACATATTTCATTTAAAGTATTTGTCACAAGTTAATATTGTATTTGCAATATAGCTTGTTAACATATATGTTCAGGATTTCAGAAAAGTGCATTTAAGAAGAAGGGACAATTTTGATGTAGACTTTATCATTTTTTAAGAGTACAATCTACCGATAGCATTGAGATTATGTGGGAATTGCCTACTGCAAACTCCCCTAAACTTCCAGCTAAAACAGCCGTATAAGGTATGCTGTATAATGTCTTCAAAGCAAAATGAGAAAAGTAGCCATAATGTGAGTTTAATACAATGAGCACATAAGCAATAATTTTGTTACTGTTTTATCTTTTCTCAGAGTAACTTAGATGTACTCAGTTTTATGGTAAAGGCAAAAATGTGACTAATGGCAGCTTTTGTAAATGCCTCGTCCCACAACCTGCTTGGAACCTGATGTACAGAAGTTCACCTCCCATTAACATGTACTCATGGCGCAGCACTATACTGGATGCACCAAGGCTGGCAAAACATAAGGAGACAAAGAATTTATTTACTGATTTTAGAAAGGGAGAAACAATGATTTCTACGCATTTATACACTCATTGCTTGATTCCTGTATGTGCCCAGACCAAGGATTGAACCACAACCTTGGGGCCTCAGGAGGACGCTCCAACCAATTGAGCTACCCTGCCAAGAGCTGGAGACAGAGACTTAATTCTTATCTACACTCTTTGTGAGAATATGGTAGAAAATGTTTCTGAGGCTTCATTAAAGGAGTGTTTTACTTGGGGACTTAGAATTTAGACTTAGCCACTACTAGAAATGGTATGAATGAAGTGGTAGACTGAAATCCTGTCCTATTTGAACAACTCTGGGCTCTTATTGCTCACCTAATGAGAAGCTAGCAGAAACTAAAAGTAGAAATGGCTTAAATTTTCACTATGTTTCACTGTCTCTTTTTTTCTTTTTGATGTAATAAGAGATATTCTGAGCATTTCTTCCTTTTCCTGAGGTTTCGTCTTTTTAAGTATAGTGATAGCATATTTTATGCAGGACATGTAATATGTATTTAATTGTTGGGATTACAACTAATCATTTACAATTAGAATATAAGTGAAAGGTTTCCTTTTGCCTAATTTAAACTGTGTGGACTGTTGTGGGGGGAGATACATGATTTTTCCCTTTAAGTAAACAAGGTTCTACAGCTTATTTTCACAGATACTGTTAATTAGAGCTCATCAGATTTTTTTTTTTTTTTTGGTCCAATATGCCCTCAGAAGAAGGCCTCAATAATGCAAGGGCTATTCTCAGTATTCTGTTTGGAAGTACTTATTTTTTTTTCCACTTTAGACCCTGAAACTATCTCCTGAGTGAGTACAGTGACTGAAAAGGCTCAAACAATTCTTGTCTTTCATTGTGCTCTTACGTGATCACCTCATACTCCTGGACTTCCCATAGCCACACACCAGTTTCTCTCACTTGGTTCATGTTTGGGACATTCCCATTTCAAAACCACATCAGAATCCCTCCTGCTACCAAAAATCTACATTTTCTTTGTAGATCTGGAGTCTATCAGAATTAGGATGCCCAAAGAAGCTCATTGAATATACCTTTGTGTCAGAATGTATTGCTATTTTAGCATCAGCCGGATGGCCAGGGCCTAGTTAGGCATTGAAACAACTTACTGAATCACAGGCTTGATGAGCCACTTTGGCCGGGGGGTGGGGGTGGGGGGGTGGGGTGTGTGTGTGTGTGTGTGTGTGTGCGTGTGCGCGCGCGCGCATCTTTACAGCATTAAAGCAGCACCAGTACCAAAAGTTTTGCTTGCTTCTACTACAGAGATCTCCCTGTTCTTTTAAACTAGTGTGGGGGCATTAAAGTTAATGGAGTGGGGGCACTCCAACCTATTTAGCGTGATTTGCCTAGATCACCTGGGTCTTCTGGGACCTTACTATATATACAAAATTCAGGCCCCACTCCAGCCATGAATCAAAACAATCCTGGCATGGTTCCTGTGCACTTAAAGAAGCCCTGCTCTGCATAAATACGGTTCAGGAGTAGGTGTGCTGGTGCTGGGGCAAGCTTTAGTTTTTCTTGAGCATGTATAAATTAAAGGCACAGCCTGTCACTGGATTTTGTACTGATAATTTAAAATGACTGCACATTTGTCTCCTACTCCAATTCCTTACAAACTGAGGGAAGTGCACTCGAACCCTTTTCTATACTTCAACATTTCATTTTAGCTGTCATTTTTTTTTGTTTTGTTTCGTTTAAGTCAATTCAGGATGCTAGGAATGACAACTCCTCAAAAAAGGTGGAGTCTCACCTTTTTGCTACACATTTAAGGCTCTGTGTCCCACTGAGGAAGGAGGGAGTAACTTTGGAAGCAATGGAGAGGGGAGACGCAGGGACAAAGAATTTAATGATCAAAGAAAGGGGAAAAAAAAAAAAACGAGTAGCCAAAATAAAGCAAAAGCTTTTCATGAGAAAGGGCAATGGAAGGTAAAGGGCAGAAAAAAAAAACAAAAACTGTCAAATAATGTCATAGCCACAGTCCCCAACCCCATGTGAAGCCTCAACAGCTAAGGCCCTGCTTGCTGTATGAAGCTTCCAGGCAAGGAGCTGAGATTTGCTTCCAAATGGAAAAACGGGTCTGGCTGTATTTTTTCTCCCAGCAAACCGTCTCTGCTTGAATGTGGGACATCTGGTCATCAACCTGTCCGGCCCAGGGCTGCCCGCTCCAGGCACTGCTCACGGCGCCCTGCTGGAGACCGCAGCTGGTGCCTTCTGCAGCCTAGGTGGCCAGCCCGCCCCAGGGGTGCAGCCTGAGCTCCGCGCAGACGGTAGGGCCCAGCGAGGCCCGGATCTAAAACCGCGCCCGCCTAGGCGTCGGTCGGGCCTGGCTAAACCCAGTTTGACCCTGCCCAGGCGTCACCCAAAGACCCAAGCGCAGCTCTCGCTCTGGGAGCTGCTAGGGCCCGGGGAGGACAGACAAGCTCTCTCGAAGGCGCAGACCCCACCGGGCGGAGGCACCCCGCCGTGCCTCCCGAAGAGTGTGTGCCCCCCGCGCGTCCTCAGTCTCCCGGGTGGCGGCTCCGTCTGAGGATCCCCGGGGCCCTGGAGAGCCTTCTCTCTCAGGCCGCTCCGGGACCTTAGATAATGGGCCAGGGCCGGGCAGCTGGTGGGCCGGGGCCGAGCGCGGGGAGGGGGGCGTCCTCGCCCGCTGCCAGCCCGCCCCAGCAGTGCCCTGCGCGGAGCCGCCCACCTGTCCGCCAGCTCCTCCACACTCCGCGCGGCTCCGCGTCCCGGGAAAACCTCAGGAGGGCAGGTCCGCGGGTGCCGCTCCAGTGACAGCCGCGTTGGGCGCCTCAGGCCTCTGCTGCCCTGGACCCTCGGGTCCAGGTGGGGGCTGGCTCTGGGCAGAGCGAGCACTGGGAGATTCTTCCTATACCTGGGGGTCGCCTTTGGCCTCATGCTTGTTATTTGTGCCAGTATCCTTTTAAATTGCTATTTTTCTCTATTTCTTCTCAATTTTTTCCGCATTTTAAAATTACTGGCATGGATTCTTTTCCTCTCCAGATTATATAAACATTGCGCGGGCGCGCTCCCGCGCGCGCACACCCGAGTCTTCAGTAACCATCCTGCGTTGATAACACTTCCACTCCGTCTCCCCAGATCAGCGCTTCTAGCGAACCAATTTGCACGAGGGCTCGGCCCTCTCTTTTTCTGGTGAGGCTTTTGAACCTGTCGCCAAGCCAGTAACTCAGAGAGAAGGAAGTGCAGTGAGACGCGAGGGACGTAGGGAGCCTGCCCCCAGTAGATGCTCTTCAGATAATATGCAACCAAGCTCACTGATAAAATATTTAGTTAAGACCTCGTAAACATCACTGAAAATACATCAAGGCACTTCAGCCCGACAGCGTATGATTATTTCAAAACTTAAGAGGATCATAGACTGTTATTGTTTCTGTGCTCACCCAAGAAACCGAACCTTCCCGAGGTGGGTGGATGGGTGGGTGGGTGAGTTGCTGCTTTTCACCCCCACTTCTCCCTCTTCCCGCCCACTTTCAACGCCGTGGTTCTCGG
This sequence comes from Tonatia bakeri, assembly GCA_004024845.1. Classification (NCBI taxonomy): domain Eukaryota; kingdom Metazoa; phylum Chordata; class Mammalia; order Chiroptera; family Phyllostomidae; genus Tonatia; species Tonatia bakeri. The sequence goes on along the minus strand of PVIA01003590.1, from coordinate 43,658 downwards.
TAGCAGTGGTTTGTTTATTTGTTTATTTATTTATTTATTTATCGAATGTATTTAAAAGGGGTGTACTGGGGTGGGGATGGGGAGGACACGCAGGACGCGCTCACAAAGGACTGGCTCAGGTGTTGTGTGCCTTCTGTATTAGCTGGAAAAGACAGACTGTGGAACTTTTACAGGGCGAGAAGAGGCCACCGGCTCGAGCTTTGTATACTTTGCACTTGAAATTGTTACATTCAACAGAATATTTGGCTCATTCAGATCTGAAGTCTCCTAGCATCTTCGAATTCCCTCCTCCGCCGCCCCTCAGCTCCAAAGAAGGGGGGGGTAGGAAAATGTTTAGTAAATTGCACATCTTTGAATCTTCCTAAAGCAGTGGTCACAAAGCTTAAAGGTGACACAACAGTGCTCACGTAAGACCAACACACATTCCCCACCCCCCAAGCCAACAATAAAATCATCCCCTTCCATTTGCCACGATCGTCGCGACCAGGAGCCAGGTGATTATCCTAATTAATGTCTATCTAATTAAATTACTGTCAGCAGTTAACCAATGGCAGGAGCCGTTTCATCGGCTGCACAAGCAGCAAGATCAAAAGTGAGCGAGCCTTTTCTGATTGCTGCATAGTGTCAATTGGCCAATCTCTTCTCCCAGGGAAAAAAAAAAAGTAAATCAAACCTTTGAGAAGCATTTGCTGGATGAAGTGCTTTCTGTCTAGTGAGGGGGTCTGTGGATTTCTAGTTTATGATAAATAGGACTTTAAAAACCAGGGACAGGAGGGCGAGTGTTCAGGTTCTAGAGCTATGCAGCTGGAGCACTGCCTTTCTCCTTCTATCATGCTCTCCAAGAAATTTCTCAATGTGAGCAGCAGCTACCCACATTCAGGCGGATCTGAGCTTGTCCTGCACGATCATCCCATTATCTCGACGACTGACAACCTGGAGAGAAGTTCACCTTTGAAAAAAATTACCAGGGGGATGACGAATCAGTCAGATACAGACAATTTTCCTGACTCCAAGGACTCACCAGGGGACGTCCAGAGAAGTAAACTCTCTCCTGTCTTGGAGGGGGTCTCTGAGCTTCGTCACAGTTTCGATGGCTCTGCTGCAGATCGCTACCTCCTCTCTCAGTCTAGCCAGCCACAGTCTGCGGCCACTGCTCCCAGTGCCATGTTCCCGTACCCCGGCCAGCACGGACCCGCGCACCCCGCCTTCTCCATCGGCAGCCCCAGCCGCTACATGGCCCACCACCCAGTCATCACCAACGGAGCCTACAACAGCCTCCTATCTAACTCCTCACCGCAGGGCTACCCCGCGGCCGGCTACCCCTACCCACAGCAGTACAGCCACTCCTACCAAGGAGCTCCGTTCTACCAGTTCTCTTCCACACAGCCCGGGCTCGTGCCCGGAAAAGCGCAGGTGTACCTGTGCAACAGGCCCCTTTGGCTGAAATTTCACCGGCACCAAACGGAGATGATCATCACCAAACAGGGAAGGTAATGCTATATTCTCGGCGGTCGCTGCCCCAGGCGCGGCCAAGGGGCAAGTTGTGATCGCTGCCGCAGCAGCGACGATTTGGGGTATGGAGCGCAGTGGAAGGCGCTCCGGTGCTCCCTAGAGTTGGTGGGTTTTGGAAAAAAGGGGAAGTGAAAGGTAGAACCACAGTGTTGACGTTGGGGGTGGAGTGGGGCGATCCTTCTCTAGAAAGGTGGACGGAGAGGCCGTCAGTGGCCGGAGAAAGGCGAGAGAGAGAGAGGGAGAGCCCGGGCCAACCGCCGCGAGATGGGAGGGACACCCGGATACACGACAGGTGGGAGTGAGGGTCGCCAACCTTGCTCTTCACCTGGGCAGTGGTACCTGCCGACTCCCCGCGCCAGCTCGCCGACTGCGGCCGCACTTCTTTTCCTCCCCCTCCACCCCTTTTCTAACCCAGCGAACAGTCGCTCCCAACGCTGCTAGAACAAGTTTTGCTTTGCTATCTGGCGCCGCGCTTCTTGCATTTAATCTTTAACATTTATGTTTTTCCCCCTTGTTTTCTCCCTCCCCCCTTAATTTAAATAGGCGCATGTTTCCTTTTTTAAGTTTTAACATTTCTGGTCTCGATCCCACGGCTCATTACAATATTTTTGTGGATGTGATTTTGGCGGATCCCAATCACTGGAGGTTTCAAGGAGGCAAATGGGTTCCTTGCGGCAAAGCGGACACTAATGTGCAAGGCAAGTCCTTCCAATTAACACGTTTTTCTGACACTTATTTAGGTGAGAGTGATTAATTAAAGCCTTTGTGGACTGGCTCGAGCGACTTTTAAAACGGTCGCCCAGTGACTCTTAAAAGGAAACGAGGGGGATAGGGGGACAGACAGACTGAGCGGTGAGAAGGGGGAGGATTATGCAAAAAGCCGTTTTAATCATTCCCAGTTAATAAGAAGAAAAAGCGGCCTGAAAAGCCCTGGCTAATGGGCCTCACAGTGGAACAAGGGGGCGTGCGCGCGTGTGTCCTGCACAGGGAGGAGTGGGAACTGGGCAGTGCCCGGGACATATGTAAACAACGTATTTCTTTCTCTAGGAAATCGGGTCTATATGCATCCGGATTCCCCCAACACGGGGGCTCATTGGATGCGCCAAGAAATCTCTTTTGGAAAATTAAAACTTACAAACAACAAAGGAGCTTCAAACAACAATGGGCAGGTCAGTGGCTCAAGCGCGCTCGCTCGTGCGGTCCCCCCCCCCCCCCCTCTCTCTCTCTCTCTCTCTCTCGTCTCTCACCCTTACCCCACCCCCCAGCCCTTCGCCCAGTAACATTCAGTTCATTAGTTTAAATCAGCATGAAAAACTGGATACCTGTTTCTTGGCTTCGTTAAGAATACTTTTAAAATTCTACTCCCACCCTCAAAAATTATATTAATGAGCTATAAAGTTGTTCTCGGTCCCTGCCCATTTCCTACTTCACGACCTAACCAAGTACAAACACTAGACAGATTTCGAGAAGGAAACCCACAGGATTTGCAGGTTGTGGAAATCTTTGTTCCTCGCTAAAGGACGACTAGGAGAAGGGCCCTGGGGCTCGGGCGGTCGGGTTCTGTTCCCCGCAGGTGCTAGGGCGATCCCTGCTCCCAGAGGAGCGCGGACTATTTTGCAGCAGCTAGCGGGCCTCCAGCTGGGCCAGTCCCGCTGTCCTTCAGCCCGGGGGGCTAGCTGCTCCCGGCTCCTCGGGGCCCTCGGCGCACAGCCCCGCGCACACCGACCGCGTTAACGCGCCGCCCGGCCCTTCCCTTTCTCTCCGCCGGACAGATGGTGGTTTTACAGTCCTTGCACAAGTACCAGCCCCGCCTGCATGTGGTGGAAGTGAACGAGGACGGCACCGAGGACACCAGCCAGCCCGGCCGAGTGCAGACATTCACGTTCCCCGAAACTCAGTTCATCGCCGTCACCGCCTACCAGAACACCGATGTAAGGACTCCTGGCTGGGGGCTGGGCGCGGCGGGCGGCACCCGCTTCCCCCGGCACCTGCTTCCCCCGGCACCGGCGGGTATCCCCCTGCCATTCCGGCTCGGGCAGTAACAGCAGCAACAGCTCGCTCTGCTGAGCCTTTTAGACGAAGGGGTAGGGGCCTGCTGCGCACCTTCCCTAAGTATCTAGCCGGTGGAAAAAACGCTTCCTCTACGTCTCTGTTGCGGGTCATCCACGCTGCCTTTGAGGTGCTCGGGGTTTCTAGGGCCCCTTCTCTTTGGAATTTTCAATTAGTTCTCAAAGTAGAACAGATGTAAATCTGCCTAAAAAAAAAAAAAAAAAAAAAAAGCCCTCTTCCACTTAGAAAACAAGCAGATATCTCCCTGCATTTTATTCTTCTATTCTTGGCAATCTGTGGCATTACCTAATACACACACACACACACACACACACACACACACATTTTTTAAACGTCTCAGAACTGATGGCTGAAATAAACATCATTTCTGGGGTGATCAAAAGAATACACTAATTCATATATGTAAAAACTACAATAAATTAAATTACGGTGGGCTATGGAATGAGTTTTCCACCTCTTGAACCTCTTCAAGTTGTGACTCAGAAGAAACCAACTTTAAAAATATGGTGAAACATTTAAAACAGGCAATTTTGGTGTTAATTCAAATACCCCTTAGAGACTTTTGTCTGAGTGCATGCATTTTGTGTAACAAGCATTTTAAAAATGTGCATTTGAACCAATTTAGAACACATAGGAGAGCTAATTGAAAGCATGCTTTAGTTTTCATCATCATTAATTTAAAGATGTTTTTCATAACTTTCATGATAACTTTTTTCTTTCTCTCTTTCCATCCATTCCCTCAACTTTTTCAGTAGAGAAACCTTACTACATGATGAAATCATAGGCCTAAACCCCTATAAAAAATGGCAGATGATATATTCTCAAACACTCAATCCTCCTTCCTGTGTGGAAGGTGAGATCATATTAATCTTTTTTTTCTTTTTTCCAGATTACACAACTGAAAATAGATCACAACCCCTTTGCAAAAGGATTTCGGGATAATTATGACACGTAAGTAATTTTGTATCTTGCTTCTCAAGTAGTTGTGGAATGGAGCTTTAGGTCAAAGGTGGATTGTTATGTACCAGGCTTTCAGAATCTAGAATGTGTGAAGACAAGGTTGTTTCCTTCTACCTTTTGTCAGCTCCCTTTCTCTCTGGTGACCTTGTGGCTTAGCACTTCAGTAGTTTTGGTCAAAGGTTTCCTCCACCTATTTTTAGCTATCTTATGAATTACAGAGTCGTTGGCAGGCCTCTGAGGCTGGCTGGCTGGCAGGGGAAGCTGCCCTGGTTCCTGGGTGCGGGAGTTGTATGTGGCGCTGCAGATGCTCAGCTCAGATTGTCTGTGTCTGAAACCTCCCGATTCTGCCTGAAAGTGCATGTGGCTCTGGCAGTTGTTACAGTCTCCTTGGCATATGTGACTTTTATTTACCCATTTCTAAGTTTTGTGTAATAGCTTTTCCTATGCAAGTTTACTGTGGACTGAATAAAAATGTGCACCCAACACAGACAAATTCATGAGCAGAGCCACTACAATAGTCATTTCAGGCATTGGGGAAGGACCTAGGTGCTGTTGCTGTGTATTATTTATAAACTTTAAGAGAATAATATTTCCTGTTAACATGTTTTAATTAAAAGTGTTGGTTCTATTTTCTCCAAGCCTCCAGTACTCCATTTCTTTTCTGTCAACACGCTTCCTCTGGGGGCAACAGCAGGTGTAAACAGAGCTTTCTGTGCTTGTTGTAGCATTCTTGCTCAGAGTCCTGGTATAGTGCCTAAGAGTTCAGATAGTGTTATATAGCAAAATCTATATCTGGATTGTGGGGATCCTCTCACTTTTTCCTGACTATAAAAGGGAAGGGTTCAGAAATTTTAATTTCACGGCTTGCATTAAGTGCCTGGGAGAGAGCTACAAAGTTGAAGATGTCTTTGACTAGAAATAGATTAAATTTATAGAGAGAAACAGTGGCTGCTTCTATACCAATATCACTTCCTATATTTTTATAACAAATTGAAAAGAGAGTCATTGATATTAATCCCTATAACCATCTTGTGCATCCTTTAGAAGTAAGGAAGCAACCTCACCAGTGACTCCCCAGAATAAAAACTTGGTTACTCTAGTCCCAGTCTGAAAAGGTGGACCCGACACAGTGGAAAGTGTGTGTGGCTCAGGAGACCAGAGATATTGGTCTTTGCTAGGGGGTCTTGTAGATTTCAAGCTTTTAATTCTGCTGTGAACATCTGTTCCAAAGCATTTTATTTTGCACAGATCAATTCGGTAATCCCAGGTGGATTGGGACCTGGATGGGCATCTAAACTATATCTTTTGCAGACTGTTTTCTTTTTTTTAAAGTATTGTGGTAGTAAACAGAGAAGATATTGGCACCTTGCTGGTTATGTTCCCTTTCTGCCTTCCTCTGCTTCTGTTATTTGAAACTGGAATTACATTTCAGGAGAGAAGTCTTGTACAGTGAGCATAAGGGACCTGAGCAGTCACAGCGTGACCCTCACCTGCCCCTCTTCTGGCTGACTTCTGTTGGAAAAACCACTTCCCTTTGGTTGTTAAATCATATTTTTCATGAACAATTTCTTTATATGAATGGATACTTTAGCTTTTTAGGGGTTAGGGAGAAGTAGAATGGTTTATAGCACTCTCCCTTTCCACTGTTATGTTGGTTATTTGGGCATGGCTAACTTCTGGAGAAACAGGGAGAGCAGTAAGAGTTCAGGGGACTAGCAGGTTGCTTGGCCACTCACCAGGGAATCTCCTCCCCAAAGGCTTAAGGTCTGACAAGAATGAGGGTTCTTTCAAAACAGTCTGTTGATTAAAGATTAAACCATTTATGTGTGAGCTAAATAGAAAGACAGGCATGTGGATGTATGAGAAAACATTTCTACAAATCTTGATCCAATCTCTGGTTCCCTCTAAATTCTAATGGAATTTTCTAGGCCTAGGGCCTAGAGTTAATCTTTGATTATTTTATCTAAGGTAATTCCCAGTAACACAATTACTATCTGGACAATTACCCATAGGGCAAGTTTTTAAGCTTCCCCTTGCCTCAGTTTCTTCATCTGTAAAATGGAGTAACAATGGTACCTAACTCCAAGTATTGTTGTGATGGTTAGATAAATCACTGTCTGTGGAGTCCTAGATTCAGTGCCTGGCACGCAGTCAAGTTGTATGCAGTTAGCTATTATTAGTGGGAAATTGCTTGAAGGAAGTTTATAACTACTGAAACAGTTTGCTCCAAAGTTTTGTGGTTTCTTTTCTTTCTTTCTTCTTCTTTTTTACCAATAAGGAAATCAAAAGATAGGTAGAGAAGGTCAGAGTAAGGAATGCTTTTTCTTTGTAAAAGAATTGTATTGATTGTTGACTTTGTTTCCAAGTAGTCATCCTTGCTTGCATTGGTAGAGGTAGAGGTTAAAGGATCACACTTGGGAAACCAGACAGTCAGTACGATGGAGGCTTCCAGCAGCCATCCTCCGGTAACAGAAGACTGGTGAAGGCCAGGTTTTTTATTTTTTTTATTACGACCTGGACGGCCCGCGGGTGTGTCAAAAGGAAGAAAGTTGTCTTAAAAGGGTGGAGGAGTGGGTACCTTGTTTGGAAATTTGGCTCCGAAACTCCCACCGCTGAGGGAAAGCCCACTGGGCAAATAACACCTTACTCCCTGCTTTGATCTGTCACGCCGTCTGCATATACTGGAGATGTGAGATGGGAACCCGCTGCTGTGCTCCTCTGTCCGTCCTCTATACACTTGGCGAGTGAGAACAGGGGACGAGGGAAGCCCCCCCCCTTTTTAAACTGTCATTTTTAGGTCCCTGAATAGACAAATTGGTCCCTTTTTAATTACGCTTTCCGGGAGGATGCAGGTCTGTGACCTTTCGTCTCTCTCCATCCTGGATGGCAAGTTACAGATAGAAAGTGCGGTTGTGGGTGAAAAGTGGTGGTCTTTCTTTCCGTCCCCCGAAGGGACCTCTGCGCCACCCCTCGGTTCTCTCTTTCTCTCCTTCCCTCCCAGGATCTACACGGGTTGCGACATGGACCGCCTGACCCCCTCACCCAACGACTCCCCGCGCTCGCAGATCGTGCCCGGAGCTCGCTACGCTATGGCCGGCTCTTTCCTACAGGACCAGTTCGTAAGCAACTACGCCAAGGCCCGCTTCCACCCGGGAGCGGGCGCCGGCCCGGGACCAGGCACGGACCGCAGCGTGCCGCACACCAACGGGCTGCTGTCGCCGCAGCAGGCCGAGGACCCGGGCGCGCCGTCGCCGCAGCGCTGGTTTGTGACGCCGGCCAACAACCGTCTGGACTTCGCCGCGTCGGCCTACGACACAGCCACGGACTTCGCGGGAAACGCGGCCACGCTGCTGTCCTACGCCGCGGCGGGTGTGAAGGCGCTGCCCCTGCAGGCGGCCAGCTGCACCGGCCGCCCGCTCGGCTACTATGCCGACCCGTCGGGTTGGGGCGCGCGCAGCCCCCCGCAGTACTGCGGCGCCAAGTCGGGCTCGGTGCTGCCCTGCTGGCCCAACAGCGCCGCGGCCGCCGCGCGCATGGCGGGCGCCAACCCCTACTTGGGCGAGGAGGCGGAGGGCCTGGCCGCGGAGCGCTCGCCTCTGCCCCCGGGCGCGGCCGAGGACGCCAAGCCCAAGGACCTGTCCGACTCCAGCTGGATCGAGACGCCCTCCTCCATCAAGTCCATCGACTCAAGCGACTCGGGGATTTACGAGCAGGCCAAGCGAAGGCGGATCTCGCCTGCCGACACGCCTGTGTCCGAGAGCTCGTCGCCGCTCAAGAGCGAGGTTCTGGCCCAACGGGACTGCGAGAAGAACTGCGCCAAGGACCTAGGCGGCTACTATGGCTTCTACTCGCACAGCTAGGCCGGCCCTGCCCGCCCGGCCCCGCGCCTCGCGCCCCGCCGCGGCCGGGACCCCGCCAGCCCCTCACAGCTCTTCCCCGCTCCTCCTCCCAGACCCCTACTCGCGCACCCCGGCCCCCCATTTTATTTGGCCCTCGATTACCGTCTGCAGCGAATAAGTACAGGTCTCCAAGTGTGATTTTAACCTTTTTTTTTTTTTTGCACTGCAGTTAGCTCACCGACCTCCAACTTGGCTGTAAACCGTTTGGTTTTCCTACTTACTTTCCATCTCTGAAGTTATACTCCTCACACTCCTCCCCTCGTCTTTTTCTTGCCCCCCTCCTATTTCTTGTAAGGAAACCCTTCACCTTCAGGAGACCTGCGGCAGTCCTGTGAGACAGCAGCGATTCCGACTCGTCAGTCTCGGCCTTCCCATTAACCATAGGTTGTTGACTCTAGAATCTGGACCCACCCAGCGCGTCCTTTCTTATCCTCGAGTGGATGGATGGATGGATGGTAGGGATGTTAATACTTTTAGTGGAACAAAGCCTGTGAAATGATTGTATATAGTGTTAATTTACTGTAATGAATGGCTAGTTTTTATTCTCGTCAAGGCACAAAACCAGTTCATGCATAACCTTTTCATTCTTTTCCTTTTTTCTCCACCCACCTCTCCCCTTTTAATTTTTTTCTGGTGAGATAATGAACTATTCTAAGAGGCTGTGGAAACCTGAAATACTTGATTGATAATGATGAGTGTCTCACTTCTCAATCAGTTGCATGAAATAATTGCTCTGTGCCCTAATGCACATAAACAGCTAAGGAGAATCGGACCAAACACCTGCGAAGGACAGGTGCCTGTCCATAGGCGAGCTCACTAAGTGGCATGACGCCTGCAACCCAAAGTTAACTGAAGTTGTATGTTTTTCCCTTTCTCCTTCTAAACAGAATAGCTCAACATAGCAATATTATTTTGCCTTATTTGTTTTCCCCCAAAGTGCCAAATTCATTACTGGTCTGTGCAGGTGCCAAATATGCTGACAAACTGTTTCTGAATATCCTTTCAGTCCCCTCTTCACCTTTATATACTGTAAATCTTTGTAATGAATATTTCACTAATGATATAGATGACTGAATTGTTGGTAACTATAGTGTAGTCTAGTGATGAATTGTGTGAGTTGTATATTTTACTGCATTTTAGTTCTGAAAATGATTTCCCCACCACCTAGAAACAGCTGAAATTTGAATTCCTTGGGAAAACACTAGCATTATTGCAAGTAAGACCGACCCCCCCCCCCAAGTCTTGTTATATTTAAAAGGAGCATTTATCCCCCTGGGAATAGATTAGTAGGATTTCTAATGTTGTGTAGCAAACCTATACTTTTTTGTATTTTAAAATTAATGTGAAATATGCATCATACACAATATTCAATCTAGATTCCAGCCCATGGGGGGATTTTTCCTAATAGGAATTCAGGGTCTAAACGTGTGTATATTTTGGCCCTTCTGTAAATCTAATGTTGTGATTTTTATATTTGTTTTGTTTGTCTGTGAACTGAATAATTTATACAAGTACACACTCCATTGAGAAACGTTTTGTTTTTTGCTTGTTTGTATCGTCTGTGTATAACAAGTAAAATAAATCTGGTAAAACACTATGGTGTTTGAACGCAGTTTACAGTTTGAGAATAATTATTATAGACGGTTAGTTTTAAGGATTAAGGAAGAGTGACCTCCAGGAAGGGGCAGCCTGTTGAATAGAAAACATCTTCCATTTTTCCCTTAAATTTACTTGATAGCATTGCCAGTAATTCCCCTTTTCCTTCTTATTTACAGTTATTTAGTTCCCTGTGAGTCGTTTCACTTTGTTGCACTCATTTTTTTTTTCAGGAAAATTTATGCACTTCATCATATCTGTCTGATCTCGCTGAAGTTGGAAAAAATTCGAACAGGGAAAAGGAAGGTCTTTAGTAAGGAATTAAGAATTTCTTTAAATTCCACAAAGTAAAGGCATGAGGCTTTGAGTAAGGGTAGGGTGTGATTTAAACGCATGTCAAATTAGGCTGTTGACCGCAGCTTTAGGCAGAAGTCGAAAATTCCGGTCTTTTAAGTCCAGGGTCTTGGAGGCGAGTGGAGAATCTGTAAACGCAAACACGGAATGGCCTACATTTCTTGAGTGGTTGGTTTGAGAGTTGGGGGGGGGGTGGTGTTGAACGGGGTTGGAGAGGGGTGACCAACTTGTGAAAGGGCAGTTCTTAACCACTGAACTTAAAACTTGATTTGGGACGTATTTGGGGGCACTGCTCCATCCTTTCTACAGTGGCTCTGTGCCAGTCCTGCCCAGGCCAGATCCCCATCCCTGGAGAACAAATGTAGAAATATGGATAGTCCAGCTTGGGGAGTCGCTGTGAATTAGTCAAGAATCCGCAGAGCTCTGCCTTCATCTTGGGGAGAAGCGGAGAAGCGGTTTTTGTACTTTGTCTCCAGAGGAAAGAAAAACAGGAAAGAGGTGGAAAATGGTTCAACATTCTTGCTTGGTTTTGGCCAGATTCAGGTTACGGGGACTAAATTTACCATCACCTAGAGATTACCCTGTCTCACCTTTGCAGTTTGACAGACTCAAAGAGGTTTCAAAGTTCCAACTGAAATGAAAATTAGAGGGGGTAACGAAGCCAATTTGCCTTCCCCGGACAGTTTCGCCACTAGACGGCGTTCCTCGGAGTTTTGTCTGCCACCTAGTAAAGCGATGACTGATTTTCCTTTGTGTTTTTCTCCCTTCCCACACTTAAGAACTAAACAGGAGGACGAAAAGTACAAAACACGGTGTCTGGGTAGTGAGTGAAGCCGAGCAGTGTGTTCTTGTGGTCCTCTCACTGAGGCTGGGGTCCCGCGGCCTCGCCGCTCTGGGTCGCGCTGGGGGCGCACGTGCGGTGGGGAGGGCGCCGGGGGCGGAGCGCGTCCGGGCCGGGCCCGCTGCCTTCGGGCCACGGGCGCCCGGAGCAAAGGTGTCAAGTGCGCAAGAGAAGCTCATTGAAGCCGAGGATAGATTGCATAGACACCTAGTGACTTGTACTGAACGACGCACTTTAGCTGCTATTGGGAAGCACTTAAAAATTAGGGAGGCCGTTTCCCTTGCAGCTCTGCCACCATCTGCTGCGTGGACTGAGTCAGCACGAGGTAAATGTGCAGCTACACGCTCCTCTCGGAGGCCGTGTGCTTTCCCGTCCCCTTCAAGCATGATCAGTTCTCTTCGCTTTCAAGGAGTCTGAGGTGTCTAGTGAAGTGACACTGTGCATGTATCTGAGAAGCTGCTGCCGTTCCTAGGAAATCGGAGTTTGCATTTGGGAGGACCAGTGGGAATCAGAGTAGGTGTCCGGGTTTAGATTTCCAGTTGCCTTTTTATCTCCTGAGGGGATAGGTCATGGTAAGGACGGAGAGGGACGACGACTCCTCCCTGTTAACTGCAGAGTCTCTCAGCTTTCAAAAAAGGAAGAAAAAGGAGAAGGAGCGTGCGGTTAGCACTCTTTCCAGGATCAAGCCTTCCGGCTACTCACAACCCGCGCCATCTTAACTCACTTTCCATCGCCCGCTTGGGGCTGGGAGCGCCGCGTGCAGGCGCTGCCCCGGCCCCGGTCTTAAGCTCCGGGAGGCCGCCGTCGGTCGGTGTACACGAGGGTCGGGAGCCGAGGCCGCAGCGTGGCCCGGGCCTGCGCCCTCCGGGCGCCCCGGGCTCAGGCCGGCGCGGACGGGCGTCTGCGGGAGCTCGGCCGGGACTGGGGCGGTCTGGGAGCCTGGCCCGCCGCGGAGCCTGGGCCGAGGCGGTCTGGCTTCGCGTTCGAGCCGCGTGTTCGGGCCGGGAGCCCAGGTTAGGGGTCTAGACGAGGAATCCAGGCAGGGATCCGGGCGGCGGGTCTAGCCCGGGAGTCCGGGCCCGGAGTGCGGCCGAGCCGGCCTCAGGCCCTAGCTTTGCTGGGAGGGCGCGGCCTTCTCGCCTTCTCGCAGGCAGGCCAGTCTACTAGGATTAGGGCGTGAAAGCCTTTTTGGGCCTAGCAGATACTTCCTGAGCTGTTCGCTTCAAAAGTCTGGTTGTTTCTGCCTTTTTAGCGATGACTTACCAGTACCTCACCCCAGCTTTGAAATGCAGTAATTTAGATCTGTAGAGAACTTTCTGAACCCTCTTACCTCCTGCAGTTGCGTTTTCTTATACATCCTCTTGCTAAAACTCTTCGTGATCCACTTTTTTGGTGATGTTAAGTAGTTATCTTTTTAGCACTGAAGGTTTCAAGGATGTTCTGCTTTTTGTTTAGGGTGCAAGCTAGGAACAAAAGCCTTGTTGAATGTCGGCCATTTATATTAACAGGAGAACTAAAAACTCTTTATGGCGATATTTGGGCAATGTGTGTGTGGTCATAGGTGATTTATAAAGTGCTCAGCCTGTCTTCAGGGGCAGCATTTTTTTTCTTATGTATATTAATTTATCATGTAGGCATTTTAGCCATGGGAATAGGAAAAAGAAACCCCATAAAATTTGTGATCTTGTGTGGAAACAAACCAGTCTAGATTTCCCTAGAGGAAACAGCAGCAATTATTATTTTCAGATAAACTTACTTATGAAGTTAGAAATTTTAAATACCAGTGATACAGATTCAATTTTAAAAACATTTAATTTAGTATGTGGGCAATTGCTTAATGAATTTTAATACTTGAAAAAATAAATTTTTAGCCTAATACCAGTAGCTGAGACTTTTTTTAGATTTTATTTATTTATTTTTAGAGAGAGGGGAAGGGGGAAAGAAAGAGGGAGGAATACATCCGTGGGTTGCCTGTACCCCACCCCCAACTGCCCCCCCCCCCCCCCCCCCCCCCCCCCCCCCCCCCCCCCCCGCGGGTAGTCCAGAAGTCCGCCAGGACTGAGAATCTAACCTTGGTTGGCATGTCGGCACTTATTCTACTGAGCCACACCAGCGAGGTCTGGCTTAGACTCTTTAAGCACGTTAAATGTACATGATTTACTGAAGTTACATTCTGAGGGAAAGATTTACTCCTGGAAGTCAGCTTCTTTTGCTAGAACAACAAGGTAAAATAAGAGTCTCTCAGGGAAGACAGGGACAAACTAGGCAAGATATAAGGTATTGTGCTTGGTTTAATTCAATTGCTTTGAGATTTGTGTGTCTTCCTGGTTCCTGTCTGCATCTTGCAAATCAGGCTGCAACATATTGAAAAATATATTCCCTTGAAAGAAAACCCCATTGCTTTCACAGTAAAGTAAACTCGATAGTGTACAAGTCGCTGGTCTCATCTGAGCTGATTATGTCCACCTTGCATGTATTTTGCACCCACAGTATGGTTTGCAGCAGTGTTCAAGGCATGGCGTGAAAAATTTGATTTGAATACTTCCATTAAAGCAATAAAAAAAATAAAACCATGGCTTAATAGACCTTCTAGTGGTAGCTCCCCCTCTTACTATGCTAACTCTGAAATAAATATGTAATCCTGTATTAGGAACATGGCATTTAGAAGACCCTTGCTGATAATATTTAATTTAATAAACATGCTAACTGTGACATTATTAATGCAATGAGGCTTGTACCACAAGCTGATTCTTTCAGGTTGTTTGACCTATTATTACTTGCCACGAGATTCCTTATAAACATATCCTGTGATTTATAACGTAAATTTTATATTGAAGTTATTTTGGCTTTCAACTCTAAAAATATCTGCATGACATGGCACTCCCTTTATATACAAAGCATTTTTACTTAGGTGTCTTGACACACCTTTTATGAAGAGGAAGAGGGAATTTAGGAGGGGAGAATTATCTCGAGGGATGTGTCTCTGGTCATTTTGGCTGATAGAGTTATTTTGTTCCAATACTAGTAGGAAAAAAGACTATAACAACTTTAAGTCTGGGGACAAGGGTTATACTTACTTAATATACATATGTTTATATATAACCTATATATGTTTACATATATATATATAAAATGTTAAATATATGGTTTTCTATATAGTTATACTAAATATTAAGGAATGACAAGTTAATTGAACTTTCTGGTTGAAAATATAGCAAAATAAATACTGCTTATATTAGGTTTCATGCTTATGATAGGTTTATTTAGGTATTGGTTTAGTTCATATCTTCATGTTAGCAGAAGTATCCTGTATATGGAAAAGCATTTTATTACAATCTTATTTCAGGTTGCTCAAAATAGAAGAAAGTCTACAATGTTGTTCTCAAACCACAGGTTCTTCCCAGCTCACATTTCAACTTTTCCAAGTCCTTTTATTTTGTCATTCCTTGTATGAAAGGGAAGGCATTATTCAATCCTAGGATAATTCAGAAGCAATTTTTTGGTTCTCAGTTAATTCAGTTTCATCTTAAAAGTTCAAATTTAGCAAAGCACATGTTCCCTTGTTCATGCCAAGTGTGATAAAAACTAGCGAAAAATAAAACCATTGCAAACAAGTCGAGCACTGCACTTCACTGCTTACTATACAGGCCACAACATTTCTAGGTCTGATGTCACTGCCTGCTGGGCTGCCACTTGTGGGCACATGTAAGGCTGCCTTTGAAAGTTGATAGTCGATGGAAGGCACTACTGTTTCAGATATGTGTTTGAATTGAGTACATGTTTTAAATATCCTCTTTGAACAGAGATATGCACCCCTGTGAACATTCAGACATTTGCTGTCTTCTGTCAACAAAAGGTGATTCTTTTTAGGCTCCGAGATATGGACGTGCTCTCCCTCTGCATTAGGAGACATTTCCTTTGTGTCTAAAAATGTGAATTAGCAAAACCATCTCTCCCCTTTCATCAAATTATAGGCTACTCTGTGGAATTATAACTTGCTTTATAGTTTAACCTTTGTATTAATAATATTAAGCTATGATATATATGTTCTAAGTTTAACATTCTTGAACTTCAGTGAATAAAATATACATATGTGTTGTATAGATTCAGTGTAGGCCACCTGCAATCTACAGTGACATTTTCAGTTATATAGATTTCTGTTATTTTGAGTGGCTTGCTCAATTGGGAATTTATGAAAGACCAAACAATTATTTCTAATCAAAAATGTTTCAGAGGTGGTTAGTACTTTTATAACCTGTATTTTTTAATTAAAAATTTATAATTTTTGATATAATTTTATCAAATCCTTTCACAGTTTACTTACCATTGAATGCTTTATATTTTGTTCAAATAAAATCTTTTTTCCCCTTCCTGTCTTAATTTGCTATATATTTTTAAAACTTGACTGTGTTCTAATAAATAATCCTTAGAGCTCACTCACCTTTGGGATTCTCCCTCTTAATTTATGCGCACATTCTGCTTTGTTCCTGTGGAGAAAGTCAAAGAAACATACTGGCTTCCTCCTCAACCAATTTGTTCTTTCCTCCTCCAACTCTGCTGTCTCCCTGACGCTCATTTTGCCCTTGCTGACTCTCTAGCCAGCAACCTTTTTTTAACATGATCCTTTCTCATGCTACCTCCCTGAACCTGAACCTTTACAAAATCTATTCCTGATTCATCGGTGTGTTTATATCAGGTCAGAATTTTTATGTTCTCCCCAATAGCCATAGTAAATGTAAAGTTTCCAGGACCAATCTCAGATGCAGTATGTCTTTTTATTTACCCTCTCCCACATTGCTTTTTTTTAATAAAAATTATGCTCCTTTTTCGACTTCTATAATCACTTCATCTCTCCATATTTACTTTATTCTGTTACCTTTTTGCTGTATTTGTGAAAGGACAACTTATTAAATATTTTATCTTTTATTGTATTTTTGTTATTTTTCTGTACCCATAACATTCTTAGCTATGTGAGGCCCTCCGTTTATCCCTGCTCTTTTGTACTTAGGACCCACCTATCAATGCTTTCTTTGATCCTTTTCAATTCAGCTTCCTCATTTGCACAGACATCAAAATTTTTCTTACTGCCTTTACCAACATGTTCTTAACCAAATGTAATGGCCTTATTACAGACTAATCTTTATTCTTTCAGCTATTTAAAATCGCAATTAGCCTTTTGTATGATTCAGAATCATGTATTTCCTAACTCCTTCACTTTTCCTTCCTTCCTCCAGCTTTTCTTTCATGGGTTTCTCTGGTTGCTTATTTATGAAATTTATAGCTTTCTATAGCATTGCTTTTCACAGGGTGTGTTCTCCTATCCTTCCTAAGAAAATTTGCTAGACATGTGTAATGGAGTAATGGGGTGGGAGAAAGATATGGTACTAATTTTCTTAATATGTTCCTTTCAGTCTGCCTAACAGCCTTCCCCTATTTGATGACTTTTAATTTTTTGTAGCCTGATACATTTTAATTGACATGCTGGGTTTTTCTACTTGTCATTTCTTGAACCATCTGATACCAACTCCCGTTCTCTTTGCCCAGAAAGGACTGATAGTGATATCTTAATGATAGTGATATCTTATTAATCATATCACTATCAGCCCTTTCTCTATATAGCTACAAAAAACCAGTTCTACTTGCATCAGTGCTTCTTTGGGAAACTTGTTTTCGTGAGTTTAAAGTTACAGACTTTCATTTCATTTTCAGTTTTTTTTTCTATAGTCATCTTTCAGAATATAAATATGTATGTGTGTGTGTGTGTAACACTGTGATGAGATGGAGAACAAGAACAGAAAGTCAATAAAAGTGAGAGGGGAATTCTTGACAGTCCTTGGATTCTGCTGCCCTGAGTACTGTTCTGGATACTGCGCTTTTCTGAGGTCCTCCAATTGGAGCTTGGAGAAGTAGCCTTTAACAATCTCTTATCTATGAAAACAGTTCTCTACTTTCAAGCACTAGAATCAAGAGTCTTTAAATTAATCACTTAATTCGTACACAGCATAATTTCCATTTGAGTAAGAAGTTGGTGAAAATGCCAGTGTGTCAAAGATATGTTCACGTAATGTAAGTGAAAATTTGTAGTTGGTGCAATGGCTATTTTGTATGTAACATTCCTGCATGACATTTGTTTTGAAAATGTGGGTCTCATAGGAACCTGACTCCTAAGGCATAGGAGGAAACCCTGGACACAAACAAGACACTTTATGTCTTATTTTTAATATCCTTATTTGTAAAATGAAATTATAATCAAATCTTTCAAGTATCTTTCAGCTTTAAAAAACTTTTGTGGACCTCTGCTCTTCTATGCAGTTTGAATTCAAATGTTCTGCTGTAAGGAGATTGCAATATGAAGTATACATGTGAACACAAAATATTTTCCCCATTTGATACACTCTGATCATTTCCCTCTTACATTCACTTTCATTGAAAAGAAAATTCTGGTTATGATCTAGTAAGTTTATTTCATGATTCTCTGATGGACAGTGACTCAAAGTTTGAAAAACACTGCCATGGAGATACTGTTAATTTGACTAGCCTAGAATGTCCTTAGTTTCCTCTTATAGCTCTGCATCTTAATATGTCTTTTCTAGAATAGCTGAATATACAGTGAATCACTTCTTATTCAATACCCTACTTCAATGTATGGCATAAAGGATATTTGGGTATAAAGACTGAGAGACTGCCCTTTATAATGTGCTTTCAGTTATGACTTGCAATTAAAAAATCTTTATATTTTCTTTCTTTGAGGTTACTCTTTAAGACTTAATCTTATTTATTTGTTTTGAGATATTTCCGACATTTCTCTCTCTCATGCACATACATGTACTTACTCCAAGCATCTTGATTTATTGAAATAGGGGTCACTTCTAGTCTTGGGGACAAACAGGCCTGTACTTGCTGGTGTGGTTCTTTGCATGAACTGCCTCTTTCCCTTTTCTGACACAAAGGCACAGCTGGATGGAGGGAGAGAATAGCAGCAACTTCTCAGATTATTTATTTATTTATTTATTAAGATGCTGTTCCACTTATTTCTGCATTCATTCTTGTATGTGCCCTGACCCAGGATGGAACCACAACTTTGGTGTATGGGGTGTGGGGGGAGACCGCTATAACCAACTGGGCTACCCGGCCAGGGCCAACTCAGATCTTTAAGAGTGTCTTCACATTAGAACCACCAAGGGAGCTTTCAAAAATCCTGTTGCCCAGATTCACACCCCATGTCAAACAAATCAGAATGTGGATGTCTGGTGGTGAGAGCCAGGTATCAGTGCTTTTTAAAGATTCCTAGGTAACTCCAATGTGCAACAAAATCAGGGTACTGCTCCACTAGGGCTTTTGTGTTCGATATTTTTTTTTGGTAATAAAAAGTAGAAGCTTTTTTTTTTTTTTAAGTTTAGCCACTATTAACCATGGTGGCAAAGTAACTCTGGTAATGACAACTTTCGTAAACTAAAAGTAAATACATAGATTTAAACATAACTATTTTCAAGTAGGTTTTTAAAAAAATCATTGTGACAGTGTGGTGTTGTTTTAGAACTCAGTTTATCCCTTTAATTTTAAGAGAAAAGCAACCTGAAGGATACCGTCTTCTCAATTTCTGTGTGAAAGAAGTGTCTGTACTCCTCCTCTAGCTTATCATGATTAAAACATGATAATTAGTGCTATTTCTGGAAACTGTACAGTCATCCATAAGGTAGCCTTTATCTGGATAGGCTGAAATTGAAAGGTCCTTGGAAGTATTGCATGTTTGACATCTGATGTCATTCTCAAAAGAATAAATGCCAGAGTGTCCAGAATAGTCCTAATCTATGGAACAAATACAGAATTCTAGGATGGGAAGTCAGACTAGCAATGCCAGGCATGTATCATATTTCAGTTTGGTTGTGGAGGGATTACCTCCAAAATGTGTCAGATGGGAAAATTCCTTCTCCTTAATACAGGCCAGATACAAGCAGCTTACTTACTCAGAGAGCTTCATAGTCCATGGCAACCTCCCAAGTCATTCATTTTAAGTAGTTGCATCCATTTGAGTCATGATGTGAACATCACCCAGCAAACTGAGCCACAAATTTACATGTTTGAGAAGTGGTTGTATTCAGTATATTTCAATTGAAATATCATAGAACCTTTGTGGTTTTGTTTTATTCAGATTCATATTCCACTTCGTTGTGAAGTTATTATTTTTTATTATTATCCTTAGCATAATTATATGTTGAAGCATTATACTATAACTAGAGGATAAGATGAAATGAGATCTATTTGTTTGTTGAGAAATATCATTTAGAATTTGAAAATTCATCAGCTCTAGGACTCAAAATGGTTAAAACTCAAGACTAAAAGGAGAAAGCTTGGTTAAATATATTTTGGGCTTTGCTAAACTTAAATTACTAGAAAAGTCCTGGTTCTTGTTATGTACAAACAATTCAGTTTGCCCAGTCTTTAGAAATCTGCAGGTACCGGGATTTAAAAATAAAAGAGAATCAACAAGAAGGAACATTGAAGTTATTGAGTCTACTTATTTTTTACACTTCCCAACTCCCTAAATGCAATCTTTCTTTCATCTGTGCGGGAATTAAGCATTTATTAATGTTCAAGAAACTAGGCAGTCATCTGACCATGGCTTATTATAGCTCACTCCTAAATTTAGAAGTGTTCCCAGATTGAGAAATGGTAAAGGGAATAGGGAACAAATGCACAGTTTTTAGTTTATTCCTTGTTTTGGATTTTATTTATGTTTGGAAACTAGATTTCATTATCCTAATCATACTGAGTTGATCCTTTTAAGAGAGTTAAGTAAGATTATGTTAGAATTTTTTGAGATTTCCAATATATTGGTTTAAATTATACTTCTTTTGTTTTTCCAATTAACATACTTTCTAGAAATGATATACGTTCAATGAAAAAAATTCAGACGTTTCCAATTTCTGAATTATCTGTGTACATTACTTCTCGCTTGCTTCCATCTGCCAATCTTTTGATTACTTTTACTCCTTATTTTTACTAGATAACAAAAAAGGGAAGTTTATGGTAAAAATGAAATCTGTTTATCAGTGAATACAATTTGGCAAGAAGGATGATACAAATATTTCTAAATTGAAATATTCAGACTAATGAATTTTATTCATCCTTGCTCTTTTTGCAGTCTTAGACTACAATTAAATGAAAGGTTTTAGTTTTTTTTTATTGCAAACTGAAAGCAACATTTTAATAGTTCATTTCATAGAACTGCAAGTGAATATGTATTTCAGGTAAACTTTATAGGATAGGAGTACCTGAAGCAAAGCTCAGGATTTCCCTGCTATTATCTTGAAACCCTCCCTGACAGATCTCCGAACTGATTGACTACTCCCCTTTTTTTCCTGTGGGTGGCCAGTTGAGAGAAGAGTAACAATGGATCCCCCATTTCAAGGGTTATTGTAGTTTAGATGAACTGTTTTTCTCTCCTTTTACCACTGTTGACACTCACAACTTTGAGAAACGAAAAGGAGCTCCCTTTCACAGAATGGGGGGATTCTTTATCTGAGATAAACTGACATAATAAGAACTTTCTATATTAAATCTGATTATTTAAATTTAGTGGGCCTTTGTTGATTATTGACTATGATGAGCCTAATAGAAGGCACCATGGAGGTTGTAGGATGAATTAAATACAGATTCTCTGTGATCTGTGAAAAGGCTGTATGAGAAGATAGAAAGTGTTGAGTGATAAGTTCTAGAAGAGAAGCACAGGTAAAATCCTTTGGGACCCTAGGGGAGATGTGATTACACCTGGCCCAGGGAGTCATGGGCTGATGTGTGGATCTGATACTTGTTGAGCCTGGTCTTGTGGAAGCCCAGAGACTGGCAATGCATTCTGGATAGGGGAAAAACAGTCATGAGCAAAGTTGAGGAGGTAGAGAAGCATTAGGAAGTAGGTAATACTTTTGATGTTTGGGAAATCGAGTGGGTAGAGGAGGGAGTAAGAAGGTATGTTTAGAAAGGCTGGGTGCCATATAATGGAACACTTTGTTAAGACAAACTGGACTGCTGATTAAATGGAAATAACTCGATTGATTAGATTTAATTGGTTTTTACTATGAATTCTAGGAGAAACCATGTGTACTATTGTACAACACATTTTTCATTTAACAGTATGTTTAGGCTGTATTTCTAACTGTACATATTGATCTCATTCTTTCTCAAGATCTTTACTATTTACATATGAATAAACTATACCTAACTTGTCCTTACTGATGATGTTCATGCAGTTATTAGAGCTGTGCTATTGTGAAAATGCTACATTGTACGTTTATCTCTGTATACTTGTGTCAGATAGCTACGGGATATGTTCCAAAAACGTGGAATTTCTGGGCTAAAGTCTGTTTCAATTTACAGTTACTCCATAAGTATATGGGAATTTGTTTCCTTACCCTCTCACTAGTTCCAACTATGTCAGTCTTGACATAATTACAAATTTGATCATATTGATGACATTGAAAACTGGCACCTAAAATAGGAAGGTATTCATTAACTAGAGAACATAAAACTTAGGAAGATATGCAATCTGGGGTAAGAAATGGTGTCACAGTTTAATAGAACACTTACAGGAATAATGTTACATGCCCTTTTAGGTTATTATTTTACTTAAATATTTGGGAGAAATACATTTTACTTCTTTATTTTTTTAGAGATTTCATTTATTTTTATTTTTAAAAAATATTTATTTTTAGAGTGGGGAAGGAAGGGAGAACGAGAAGGAGAGAAACATTACCGTGTGGTTGCTTTTCTCACACCCCCTACTGGGGACCTGGCCCACAACCCAAGCATGTATCCTGACTGGGAATCAAACTGGCAACCTCTCAGTTCAAAGGCCAGCTCGCAATCCACTGAGCCATGCCAGCCAGGCCTATTTATTTATTTTTAGGGAGATGGGAAGGGAGGGAGAGAAACACTGATGTATGAGAGATACATCAACTGGTTGCCTCTCATGCACCCCCAACCAAGGGTCTGGCCTACAACCCAGGTACGTGCCCGACTGGGGATTGAACTGGCGACCGTTTGGTTCGCAGGCTGGTGCTCAATCCACTGAGCCATGTCAGTCAGGGCATATTTTCATTTTAAAACAAGCCAAAAAATTTGAAGGTAGAATGTAGAATGTATATATATGTATAAAATTATAGAATTATATCTTTTATATATTTTGTTATATAGAATTATAGAATATATAATTATAGAATATAATGTATACTTAATAGAATATATAAATATATAATTTATATTTTTATTAGTAAAACAAACATTCTATTTTATTATTGAATAATGTATATGATAGCACTTATTAGGAAGTGCTATACAAATTTTATTACTGTGCTAACCAACCACCTATTATAAGACATAAACTCTCTCTTCATCGATTAACCAAACCATCAATATATAAGAAAAAGGAATGGCAAAGTGTTCATTTATTCAAATGTTCTGATAGAATATTGCATACACCTATTGAAAACATCATAGAGTAGAATTTAGTTAAGACCTATTTCTCTTCCTTTTTTAGTTTCAGGTGTAAGCAAAGTATGACATTGCCTTAAATAAATTTAAATATTTTTAATACATATTGCTTTTAATTAAAAAAGATCACTTAAATTTTTTATTTTCCACTTATGTTGGTATACAATATTATACTAGTTTCAAATGTACAACACAGTGATTAGACATCTGTATAACTCACAAAGTGATTACCTGGTAGGTCTAGTACCCACCCCCCTGACACCACACATAGTTATAGTGTTATCCACTGTGTTCCCTGTGCTGTCCTTTACATCCCTGTGACTGTTTTTGTAACTGGCCATTTGCACATCTCTCCACAAAAGGTCATTTTCTTTTAACTTGCTGTGTCAAATAATTTTCTTTAAAAGTTACCACATAACCTGCACTATGGTTTTGACCGGTAGATTTATAGTCAATACATGATTGACACTACTCATTTCACTGTTTACTGATTCACTGAAGGGAACAGAAGCTAATTCATTTTTTAAGATAATATATTCAATAGAAAGAAGCATTGGCAGAAGATCATGACGTTTCAGTTTCTCTAAGGTTCCCAAGGTGGATGGTGTATTTCTACTTTAAAATATTGTAACAACACATCTTTTTCAAAGTGCAGTGATATACAGAATATAAAACATGTAAATGCGGAAATGCTTTGTTGAAGCAAGGTGAGGTCCCTGGACTTCTGGTCACCAGGCCTCTCTCCCTCAGTTCCTCCAGCAACACCTGAGGTGCCCCCGACAATATCTAGGTTGATGGGAACACAGTGCAGGGACAATACTTTTCTAGGCAATTTTGGTGTCCCTGCTTTTTAGGAGACACCAGGTGAAAATGCCTAGATTGCTCAATGGGTTATTCCATGCTCTACTTTTCCTTGGAAGACAGTAAGTCCTTAATTTAAGAGATGAAATTTTAAAGGCTCAAGATTTTAGGTTCTGGGTTTCTTGGCTGAAGCAGACACATATTTGAACTTCAGTTTTAAATATTGTTTATTAATTTCTATGAACTGGATAAACATAATAAAAATTATACTATACTTGTGACCCTCAGAGAACATTCCTGTTGTGATTCATTGATTCTTTTGTGTATAGATTTCTTTTAAAACATGAGTCTTTGGGGAAATTTTATAGTAAGGTTAGGTGCTTTGGGGTCTGCTCCTGACTTCTAGGATCTCCTAAACCCAAACAGTTATTCTGGTGGAAAAGTTAAAAAGTAACTCATCAGCCCTGGCTGGTGTGGCTCAGTGGATTGAGCACTGGCCTGGGAACCGAAAGATTGCAGGTCAGTTCTGGTTAGGACACATGGCTGGGTTGCAGGCCAGGTCCCCAGTTGGGGGCATGTGAGAGGCAATGGATCAATGTTTTTCTCACACATAGATGTTTGTCTCCCTTTCTTCCCTCTCTCTCTAAAAAAAAAAGCTCATTAAATTTTATGATAATATTCTCCTTTCTAATAAAGATGTGTTTCTGAGGTATGTTAAGTAAGCTTTGATGATTAGCACATTGATTCAATGTAAAGGTAAATTTATTCCAGAAATCGTGCCTTAAATATTGCATTATAATAATACTACTTTTTAAAAAACATGCTGCAGATACATCTGGCCACAGAGCAGGTGAGCGATGACATGTGGCAGGCAACCGAAGCCACTAGTGCTAGCGCTGTGCATGAAACTCGTGATGAAATCCAAAAGGAGGTTGGAGGTGCCATAAAGTGCTCCTGTTGGCCTTTGAAACTCTCCATCACTTAGGAAGCCAGATTGAATTGAAAAGAGAGAAACTTCACAGAGATCTAATTTTTTTGTTTTTTTGTCAATATTCTTTAATAAATACTTTAAATTATTGTGGTGATGGACAATTATGAGCAGAGGACTCTATATAATCTGGGATATTCTGGATAATCCTCAATATAAAGGGGTACATGTTTATCAAATCAGTTTTCTTTTTTGATGCCACACCTCATAAAGGTATTAAGTTAACTGTATTAATTTATGGATTTAATTGGGATTAAAAATATTCCTTTACTTTTGACTAAATGAATGGATAAGAGAGAAATGGTTATTATGAATTTTGTATGAAGTTCCTAGCTTCTTTAGTTCTGATCAGTACCATAGGAATCCTCTGACCATTTAAATAAGATTTTTCTTTAAGAAAATATTTATAAAATGCTAATAAACTATTAAGTGAACAAGTAATACAATATGTGATAATTTTTACACCCTTCCTACAGTGCCTAAGATTTTAATACAAACTTAGTGTATACTTGATAACAATTTACATGTTTATTTTACCATCTGGTAAATGTGTAAACGATATTTTGAGAAGCACATTTCATATTCACTCTAACAACTTATCCTTGACAATATGTGCCCTATCTTATGTATCGACTGGAACGATCTTGGAAATTTTTGAAAAAGACAAATCCAGGAAAAAAATTCACGTCCTAGTTTGTTTGTTTTAAAAATATTTTGGAGATTTAAGACTTAGTTTTTAGTACCAAACTGAGGGATTATGTTGTTTGCTGACTTTTACCAGACATCCTGCTAATTAGGATAGAATAATCAGAGCAGCTTCCAAACATATCGTGTACATCAAATCAGGTTTCTTACTAACACTATAGGCCACATAGGTAGCAATAATAAAATAAATATGGTTCTGTGTGTTGCATAACAGTATCACATCTTTTTCAGAGTGTTTGGCTTGCTCTCGCTTGTGTCTAAATATGGGAAGATCATTTTTTTCCCAGTGTGTTGCAATGAACCTCAAGTGGATAGCTTTTATCGAATACTTTAACAGCATTTATGACACCTTGGCCTTCTGCCTTTTTTATTTCATTCTTTCTGCTTATTGGTCTCACTGGAATAAATCTCAGGGACTTAACACAAAACAAGCAAATAGGTAATTCTTTATTTAGTTTTGTTATAATGCACTCTTTCTTAGCTGTTAATAATCTAAAAACCCTTGTAAAATTTCATGGATTACCTCTACATACTAAGTACCATCTGCCTATCTATAATGAAGGGGTTCAGTAAGCAAATTGCAAATGCTGGCTTTAACAAATATATTCTTCATCACAAAATCTTTAATTTGAAGTCAAAATAAAACTCAAAATCACATTTTTATCTACTAGATGTAGAAATCAAAGTACAGGTGTGTTTTAAAAATATTTGTGTCACCAATTTCTTTTCAATATATTCTAAATAGCATTTAAATTTCAAATTAGTTGTCCTTATTTATTTCAGCATAGGATGCATATCTCATTGTTATGGTTATATAATATAAGTCTGAAATACGTGGTTTGTCCGTATCTTTTTCTACAGCTATGATGTTAAAGTACATCATTCCCAAGGCTTTATAAAGCTTACATGCAGTCTACAACGACCTCACAAGATGGGTATCAGCTTCATGTTACAGAGTAAGAGACTGAGGCACTAAACATTATCTTTCCCATGGGTTTGCAGCTAGTGAATGTTAGAATGAGAACTTAACCCCAGATTTGCCTTTTCCTTGAATCATGATCTCTTCAAAACATTGTTGTAGTGTTTTAATCAAAATTTTAATCAGGAGGACATGGATTCTACTTTTATTGAAGTAGTGTCATCTATGAAGGATGAAGCTGCCTGATATATAAATGATGTGATGAGTGGAAATTGGGAAGAGAGAAAAAAAATGGAGATGACCTTTTAGAATCCTGTCAGCACTTTGATGCATAGGTCTAAAATATGCTTCTGTTCAAATTATTATTATTATTATAAATTTACTTTAAATTAAAACAAATAATTGCAGTTTACATTCAATATTATTTTGTATTGGTTTCAGGTGTACAGCATAGCAGTTAGACAATTATACACTTTACAAAGTGTCCCCCCTGATACTTCTAGGCACCATACACAGTTACTACAGTATTATTGACTGTATTCCCTGTCAGATTATTATCATGCCACCTTACCTCACATCAGGGCACTTGGATTTAGTTTGTTATAAAATGGAATAGAAATTCAAATCAAGTATTTAAGAATCCACTAGTATTCAGGCCCTGGCTGGCGTAGCTCAGTGGATTGAGCACGGGCTGCGAACCAAAGCATCGCAGGTTCAATTCCTAGTCAGGGCACATGCCTGGGTTGTAGGCCACAGCCCCCAGCAACCACACATTGATGTTTCTCTCTCTCTCTTTCTCCCTCCCTTCCCTCTCTAAAAATAAATAAATAAAATCTTTAAAAAAATCAACTAGTATTCAGATTTAAAAAAGTAAGTAAAAATAGTATCTCAGACACCATGGCAACTCTGGAACAAAGCAGATTTTTTTCAACTATCAAAAGTATAATAAGTACTTACTGAATGCTTACTTATGATATGTTCTAAGGTTTTATGGATATGAAATAAATTCTCATAATAATCATGTAAGATATACTGTTACTATTCCCATTTTAAAGATGAAAATAGAGAGGTTCAGTAACTTGACTAAGGCAAAGTAAATAGCTGAGTCAGGATTTGACCTCAGGCAGTCTGGGTTCAGAGTAATGAATACCAGCAACAGTACTAAGAGAAATGAAATGGAAATTGATCTCTCCCCTAATACTACTACAAAAGGCAGTCTGAAGAAGAAAACTGAATCAAATAGGTCTTACCAACAGAAGAAAGTAAATCTGCAATGTATTTTTTTTTTTGCAAAGGATTTTTTAGAACTTTAAGGATGTAAATATGAACTAAACAAATGAAAACTTACACTTCAAAAAAGAACTAAGATCTTCTCCTCTTTATTGGTTTGTCATGATTCTTTATAGTTTCTACGAAGTAGAATGAAAAAGTTTCTGCTATGTAAGCTTGTAGATGATGAACTGAAAAGTTTTCAGCTTTTGTTTAAAATTATCAGTCTCAGTGACATCTTTGTTATATGACTTCCTTTGTCCAACAAAAATAAAGTTACTATTTGAATTAGATAACTTTTTTACAATAAAATTGCACATTTTAATTTAATTTATTTATTAATTATTTTTTAAAGATTTTATTTATTTATTTTTAGAGAGGGAAGGGAGGGAGAAAGAGAGAGAGAGAGAGAGAGAGAGAGAGAGAGAGAAACATCAATGTGCAGTTGCTGGGGGCTGTGGCCTACGACCCAGGCATATTCCCTGACTGGGAATTGAACCTGCGATGCTTTGGTTCGCAGCCTGCGCTCAATCCACTGAGCTATGCCAGCCAGGGCTTGAATTGCACATTTTTAAAGACAGTGTTTGTGGAATTAATCAGAAACTTGTTCAATGAACGGAGAATCATCTAGAATCTCATTTGGCCAATAATAATGGTTAGAACCTTTGAATGGGTTTGCTAAAATTAAAAGTTTTAATCTCCACCCGAGGATATGTTTCTATTGATTTTTGAGAGAAAGGGGGGAGCAGAGTGAGAGAGAGACAGAAATATGGGTCAGTAGCCTCCTATATGCTCCCTGACCAGGGATCAAACCCGCAACCTAGGTATGTGCCCTGACCAGGGGTTGAACTCAGAACTTCCTGGTGTATGGCATGATGCTCCAACCAACTGAGCCACCCAGACCAAGGTAAGAACATGCAATCTTGAAGGAGCTGAAAAGGGCAGAGCTGAATAGGGGAGAAATGAATACAGTGAAATTAAAAGTTCTAATAGTTTTAAATTGACAAGTTTTTTTGATGTGTCATTAAAACAAGATCTGCTAAAATGTAGTAGTTGTAAATTACTAAAATGTAATCTACTAAAATTGTACAGAACACATGGTAGGCCTCATCATTGGGTATTTAAGCTGAGAGATCAAGTTTGGTAACAGTTTTGTTCTAAAGTTGGACATCCTCTATTTTATGTGCTTTATACTGTTCTTTCAGAATGTAAATCTACTTTTCTTTTTTTTGTTGTTAAAGGAACAATTTCTACAATAAAAGGAAATAAATGAAACACATTAAAAAGGGAAATAGTAATGAAGTATTTCTTTTTTACTTGTGTTTGGTTTTGAGTTTTAATTACATATATCTCTGTGTACTTGGCCCAGTAGCTCAGTTGGGTAGAGCATTGTTCTGGTATGTCGGTCCCCAGTCAGGGCACATATAAGAATCAACCAATGAATGCATAAATAAGTGAAACAACAAATAGATGTTTCTCTCTCTCTATCAAATCAATACAAAAAATTTTAAAAAGTCATCTATGTGCAAATTGAGATGTATTTTTCCCATGTTTTAAAAATGTTTGTTTATGTGTTTTAATGAATGAACTTTTATTTTGTGGTCTAAACTTTCAAGGAAAAAGTCTGTAAAAGGGAGTGAATACTTATGCATTAGTAATTATTTTTATTAGTTTATTTCAAAAACTCATTGAGCCTGTTGGTGAATACAATCTCTAAAAGACTCACTCCTAAGTCCATGGTGGTAAAATGATCTGAAATTAGATCTTTATACATTTTTCCCCACTGACATTGCTTCTCCTCCCACTCCAACAGTGTTCCCCTGAACAAATCCTAGGTTTGCCTTGTTGGCCAAAGGCAAAATTATAATACTTGTTTTTGATGACACTAGACTTCCCAGGCTGTGTCTCCACTTTATTTACAGGGTGGGGAAAAGTAGGTTTACAGTTGTGAGTATGTGAAACAGTTTATTCTTGTGTTAGTATTATTAATTATTATATTATTTTCCATACGAACAAGTGGAAACC
Source organism: Tonatia bakeri (assembly GCA_004024845.1). Classification (NCBI taxonomy): domain Eukaryota; kingdom Metazoa; phylum Chordata; class Mammalia; order Chiroptera; family Phyllostomidae; genus Tonatia; species Tonatia bakeri. The sequence continues at coordinate 14,229 of PVIA01003590.1, read as the reverse complement.
TACATTTGCCCCACCCTTTGTTGCTTCCCTCCTTTCTCAGTTACCTCTTATCTTCTTCCTTTCTCTTATATCTGTTCAGATTTGCTTGAATATCTCTTACCAGTGCTTCTCAATCATGGCTACCTATTAGAATCACCTATCCTTTCAAAAAAAGAAAAAAAAGAAGAAGAAAAACCAGATACCCAGGCAAATAAATGCCCAATATTTCTAATGATTAGCCAAGGTTGAGACCATTGAGTTAAAGGATGAAAAGCTTGCTTTAGGAATCAGCTGACAAGGTGGAAAGAAGGTATTTTAATCCTGGAGGCTTCCTAGTATTCTTAAGTTTCCATTACACAGATAGTGCCTTCTTAGTTTATTCATTAGTCCCGCCATGGTATTGCTGGTAACCCAGTGAGGAGAGGGTGAGCAGAACTGTGTATGTAATACAAACCTGTAGAATTTGCTTCATTTGTGTTTATCATCCCTATGTAGCTGGAATTAAGAAAATAGGGTAAAATTGATTCCCTCCCCAAGAACCTGCATTGCTGTTTCTCTTAATATTTGGCATTTTGAATAACAAATTATTCTGACTTAGTCTACTCTTACCTAGTGTTCTCAAAAATTTCAACACATTGTATAATGGGTATTGATGCTGTCCTTGATAGCTTGTCCATTATTTAAGTACCTTTGTAGGAGAAAATTTAAAAAACAAACACCTTCTTCTGGATAGGTCAATAAATAATGTCCAGAACTTGATTAAATCTGTTCACAAGCTCTGGCATTCAGATTAGGTGCTATCTGAAATTTGTATGGATTAATTGATTCAGTTCTTTTAAAGGTCTTGCACTGAGATACACTGTAGTGGATCATATACTTTTAATTAACTGAAATGAAAAGAGTGTCCAGCACCTACTTATGGTTTTGGAAATTGTTTTGCTGTTTAAATTTGTTCAGACTATTTGATGGAACCTGTTCAAACTCGTTCTTGAGAAATTAAGCTCATTTGAGGAGTCTTTAAATTCTGTATTACTCTGGATTAAGTAAGATTCTTGTAGAATAATTAATTTTGTATTGGGAGAAATAGAGAGTGGCACTAGGAGTTACTTCTGAGTTCTGTAAGTCATTTAATTTCATTGAACCACTATTTCTCCACCAGGAATTTGAATGTAATGATGATTGCACTGCACATACTTTAGAGGGATTTGGAGAGAAAAATTTTGCTATAACTAAATTAAAGCATTGCTGAGCCTTCAGTAAAGCTTGCCAGCACCATTCCTGGTCATGCAAAACAGCCCATCTAGCACCAGGGAGATGAGAACAACACACGTGACTCTTACATAGTATTTCAGGTGCCTACCACACCTTTTTATCCTGTAGTAAAAAGTGTTATAAAGATAATGAATTAGAGTAATAAAAATTGCTACTATTATTAACAAATCAACAGCCACGCATGGCTTAATGTGCCCCCACATTCTTTGTACCACCTTTTCTCTATCCTGTGGCAGAATGTATCTTAAAGAGTTGCCTATGTCTATTTCTCCTATTCGACTTAACTGACCTTGAGTGCAGGGACTGCATTTGTCTTTGTAGTCAGTCTAATATAAACCTTGGCACACAATAGATTTAATAAATCCTTGCTCAATGAGCATTTTTTTGTATGTAGTATGAAACTATTTATTATTGTACTTTAAAATTATATCACCTTTTTTTCTTTTGGGGGAATACATAATTTTACTCTCTCTGTAATTATGCAATGTAAATTTAAGAGGCGATTCAGTGCTTTTGAAAATTTGCATTAGGTTAGGAAGTGAATTACCTTGTCAGAGTGACCCAGTGGAGCACTGCAGCTGCTGTATTATCATAGGTGGACAGTGAGAGGGGCTTCGGAGCTAGATGGGCATGGATTTGAGTCTGCCACTTTCAAGATGAGTGACCCTGGGGAAATTTCTTCCTGCCTCTGTTTCAGTGTTCTTTTCTGTGAAATAGGGAAAATGCTACTTATTTCCTGACTAGTTGTAATGATTAAGTAGAATCCTTAGTAAGGCATCTGATATAATGTCTGAACATATTAGGGAATGTGATAGCTGTTACTGTTAGATAAGTTGGCAAAAAGATTCTTTTCAGGTAGAAAATGATTTGAAGATGTGCTGTCCTTTTTCAAAGACAGACTTTTCAGTTGTATAGAAAATTCTGCCTTTCACTTTTTCTTTTAATTGCTGGAAGTTTATTTCCAAATTAAACATTATGAAGAATTGCATAGAATATATTTTACTCATTGCTCATCAGGGATCTTGTACTATCAGAGGATTACAAGGTGAAGCTAAGCTGGTGGTTTTCATTCTAGCCTCTGTTAGTCCCTGTCACCAAACTACCACACAATTTGGAACATTTGCCAGTGTTGGCTCAAGAGAGGCCAATCGAGACACTAATAGATGCATTTTCTCCATGAGTACACCCTTGGATCACACATAGAATTCCTATTAACAGCAATGAGAGTTAAACTTGTAAATCCCTTATGCACTGATGGGAGAATAGACCTTTTAGTTTACGTAGCCATCTTCCAGTTATTTGGCACTTTCCCCATCCCTTGTGAGTTCTCCAACATTTTCATTAAAGGCTTTTCTATTTTCTATTCTGCTTCAATCAGTTTGGGTAGTAATTCACGTTGGCCTGATGCCTTGGCAGCAGTGAATGATTCTAATTGCCTCACTATCTATCTAGTCTGGGCTAATCATAAAGCCTTTCAACTTTTCATTCAAGCATCCAGCCGTATCAACTGCATGGGTCACAAACTTCCCACTCATATGCTCTCATTGTGTCTTAGCTGCATACTTTTTATGTATGTAAGAAACTAGATCTAGAGAGTTTATCATTTTTTCATTCTTCTTCTGTTATACCTTCTCATCCTTTCTATAAAATGAAAGCAGCATTGCAGAAACCTAAGGGTGAAGGGAGCCAGGGGACTTTTGCCCAGACATTGTATCAGAAGAGCTAGGTACTCTAGTTTTCACTCATTGGAGTAAGTTACAGCAAAGATGTTAGAAAGTAGACAGAAAATTCTAAGTATTCTCTCATGTTTATTTTGTTACCTCTTTATCTGCAGTCAGCTCCACTTCCTCCTTTACCTAGTGAAATCCACATTTTTCTTTTCTGATCATGAAGATACATACGACAGGAGGATCACAGTGTTAAACTGAAAACAAAGGTCCTGCTTTGAACTCATGATTTTTTTTGGCAGACAGGGAGGCTGCTCCAGTGCTTTATCTAGTATGGGTGGTCTGTTTGATACTGTGTGGCAAAGCTTATTTTAGAGACTTTTATGGGAACCTTTCTTATATGGTAAAAAATGTATTTTAAATAGTCCCAAAAGGTCTAAAAGGAGAGAATAATGCATTAGTTGATTATGAAATATTTTACTTTTGTCTTCTTCCTTCTCCTTTTAAAGAAGTATTCTAAAAATTAAAAAATCTTTTTACTAAAGAAAATTTCACTATTTGATAATAGTAAAATGAATTCCCATTTACACATTCATTGATAGATCTAGGGGCTTTATTAGACTTAGAATGGTGTTTTGTGGTAAGATTACTTCAAATATGATATTGTGTCTTTCTATAATGTCTGTCTCATATTTGGCAGCCAAAAAATATGTCACTTTTGTGTCTCTTTATCAGCCAAGAGATTAACCTAGAACTATTAATTCATTACTGTTGGCAAAATGAGATTTAAAAATTCTATCATTCTTTCATTCTTTACATAGAACACTTATGTAAATTATTATCCTGCCTATTTGGTTATAAGATAAATGAATCCTTTGCCTTTATTTGCCAGTTTTCAAAATAATAAGTTGGCTCCCCAATATTTTCCAAAGGTCAATGAGGTAATTCATTTTATCATTATGAATGCATGGATTTAAACATATTTGATGTGTTATAATCCATTTGTGGTTATCTATTCGCCCTTTATTTGGCTCACGATGGCCTATTTAGTATAAATCTTGAGTCCTTTTTGCAGAACTCCTTAATGTGGCCCTTGATAGCATGTCTTCCTTTCTTGTATAACAATATATTTTAACTTCATCTTCAATTCTAGATGGTTCATCTAACTTCCATTTGCCACTCATTGTATGGAATCAACTAATTCTCCAAGGAGCTGTAGTTCATTTTAGTGTGAAATGGAAGTTAGAAACCACAGTCTGAATGCCAAAGGTGCTCATTTTACACACACATATATGTGTAATAAGATTATAAAATAAAATACATCATGGATTTGCACTATTGTTTCCAAATCTAATGCAGGATTCTAGAGTTTTTATTTAACCATCTTCAGTCTTAAATTTGTATTGAATTTTTCTTATGCTGAAAGTATCTGTTCCCTCTCATGCTGAAAATCTATTTCCTGCCTCAGTAATGTAATTAATTGTTTCCCCCCATAATATACTCATAAGCATCTCACAATAAAAATATCAATAGTACTACCAACAGTATGATCACTGAAAACAGTTTAAGATTTCTTTACAATTTTTTTCCTACTTGGGATATACCCCATTAAGGAGTCAAATCACTGTGTTTTAAAGTTACATGTGTATTCCTTTCTTGGTGGTTGTACTATCAACTGGCATGGTAGGGAGAAAAATGGCCTCCTTAACATGTCCATGTCCTAAATTCTGGGACTTATGACTATGTTACTGTACATGGCAAAAGAGAGCTTGCAGATGTGATTAAGAACTTGAGATGGGGGGGCTTTCCTGGATTACCCAGGTGGGTTCAGTGTATTCACAAGGGTCCTTAAAAGTGCACAGAGTAGAATAGGAAGTTGGGATGATACAATGTGATAAGAAATCAGTACACTCTTACTGGCTTTGAAGACAGAAGGGGCCAGTGACAATATATGGTATTATTTTTCCATAACTAGAATACACTGGTCTGGTAATTAAAGGCTTGAAGGTGAGCCTTATGCTTGTTGCAATAACATGTAATGACACATTTGCAAAATTTCTAAGAACCCTTATTATGGTAGAAGGGAGGATTGCTCATCAGAAGTCATCTGACTCTTCATTTTTAATATGGTTAATTGGACATTTAAAAGAATTATTGATAGTTTTGATAGTAACCATGGTTACTGAATTATTCCCCTTGAAGTTTTACAGATTTTCCATCAGACTAGCTCCAGGGTCCATAAATGGCTTCAGACATTCTCCTGTGATATTTCTAGATATTTTCAGTGTGCGTGCTATGAGCCACATTTATCATGCAATGTGACCTCTGCCTTTGTGCCTTCATAGGATGAGCCAGACCAGTGTGGAGTATGTGCATTTCTGAAACCCATTTCTAGAGTGGGGTGGCTAGCAATAACTCACAAAACTGACCACATATATATGTGATGAAAACAAAAGTATGTGTCCTTGATGAGCTTCCTCTTAGCAGGATCCTTAATATGCCTGCAGCCACTCTAGCACTATCCCACATGAGAAGAGTAGAGTGAAAAGAAACAGTGGTCTTAATCGATTGTGGTTAAAGTGTATTACTTTTGCAAATTTTACAAAATCTTATTATCATGTGAACCTGTTGCTGAAACCTCTTCCAGAAATTTGGAAAAGGTCTGCAGTAGCAAATTGCCACAACTTCAATTGCTTAAACAAACACAAATTTACTCTCTTATAGCTCTGGAGGTCAGAATTTTGAAATGTGTTTCACTGGGCTAGAATCAAGGTGTCATCTGGATTGCATTTCTTCTGGAGACTCAATGGGAGAATCTATTTCTTTGCCCTTTCAGGGTCTAGAGGCTGTGTGCATGCTTGATTCCTAGTTGCATTTTTTAAGCCAGTGAAAAAGTATCAAGTCTTTCCTTTTGGTTCTCATGCTCCTGCTTCTCCTTCATAAGGGTCTTTGTGATTACAACAGGCCCCAAGGAAATTTACCATCTCAAAATCCGTAATTTAAGTAAATATGCAGAGTCTCTTTTAATATGAAAGGTAACATAGTGAACATATTCATAGTTCTGGGGTTTGGAAATGAACATCTTTTGGGGCCATTATTCAGCCAAATAGAGGGCAAGTGCAGAGCCCTGAAACTGGGAAGTTTTTCTTAGTTTTATGATAAGTCCGATTTTGTCTATTAGTAAGATCTTAAAGTTTTCTTCATGCAGATCCTATATAGTCCTTGTTAAATGTTCTTTTAAATATTTTGTTTTATTGTCATGATTGTAAATAGCTGCTTTCATTTTTGTTCCTAGATGGTTATGGCAATATGGATAGGAGTTACTGATTTTTCTAGATGTTCCTTCTCAAATGTGGTATTAAGAAAGCACACTACATTTCATTATTAATTCTACTTTTTTATTTTCACTAAAATCTTTCATCTTTTTTAAAATATATTTTATTGATTATGCTATTACAGTTGTCCTATTTTCCCCCCTTTGTCCCCCTCTGCCGGGTACCAAAATTGCCTCCAACATTCTCCTCCCTTATTTCATGTCCATGGGTCATACATATAAGTTCTTTGGCTTCTCCATTTCCTATACTGGTCTTAAATCCCTCTGTCTATTTTGTACCTACCAATTTGTACATCTTAATCTCTGTACCTTTTGCCCACTCTTCCCCTTCCCCCTCCCAGCTGATAACCCTCCAAATGATCTCCATATCTATGATTTTGTTCCTGTTTTGCCTGTTGGCTTAGTTTGTTTTCAGTTGATAGTTGTGAATTTGTTGTCATTTTAGTGTTCATAGTTTTCTATGAACATAATCTTCTTTTTCTTAAGTCCCTTTAACATTTCATGTAATAATGGTTTGGTGATGGTGAACTCCTTTAGTTTTACCTTGTCTGGGAAGCACTTTATCTGCCCTTCCATTCTAAATGATAGCTTTGCTGTATAGAGTAATCTAGGTTGTATGTCTGTGCTTTTTATCACTTTGAATACTGCTTGCCAGTCTCTTCTAGCCTGCCAAGTGTCTCTTGAGAAATGAGCTGATTGTTTTATGGGAATTTAATTAAATATGTACTACTCCTTTGTAGGAGTTCCCACTTTGTTATTATCTAACTTTCTGCTCTTGCTGCTTTTAAGATTCTGTATTTTTAAACTTTGACATTTTAATTGTGTTGTGTCTTGGAGTGGTCCTTCTTGGATCCAACTTATTTGGGACTCTGTGCTTTCTGAACTTATATGTCTATTTCATTCACCAAATTAGGGAAGTTTTCTTTCATTATTTTTTCATATAAGTTTTCAATTTGTTGCTCTTCCTCTTCTTCTTCTGGCAGCCCTATGGTTTGGATGGTGGTACATTTGGAGATGTCCCAGAGACTCCTTATTCTGTCTTTGGCCTTTTGAATTTTTGTTTCTTCTCGCTGTTCTGATCGAATACTTTTTTCTTCCTTATGTTACAAATAGTTAGTTTGAATCTCAGCTTCATCTCCTCCACTGTTGGTTCCCTGTAGATTTTTCTTTATTTCACTTAATGCAACTTTCATTTCTGCCTGCATCTTTTTTATGCTGTTGCAATGATTTCTTTGAGCATCCTGTTAACCAGTGTTTTGAACTCTGCATCTGATAGGTAGCTTGTTTCCATTTCATTTGGTTCTTTTTCTGGAGTTTGGCTCTGTTCTTTCATTTGGGCCCTATTTCCTTGTGTCCTCAATTTGGCAGCCTCTCTGTTTGTTTCTGTGTATCAGATAGAGCCACTTTGACTCCTTGTCTTAGTAGTGTGGCCAGTTGTAGAAAAGGCTCCTGAAAATTGTGTGGGGTGGCACCTAAGGTAGTCACCAGGGTGGTGCAACCTGTTTCACCACTTTATGGCTCTGTGTGGGGGAGGGCTCAGAGAGGGGTAGTGCTGCTGCCTGGCCACAGGATGTTACTGGTGAGGAAGCTGTCTCCCAGGACTCGCCCCCTTGCCAGTCACTTCACTTTCTCCCCCTCTCCCTTTATGCCACTGGTGCCCTTCCAGCTGTTGCCCTGGTGCTGAATCCCAGAGGAGGTGTGTTTGTGTGAGTCCTAAGTCCGTTGCGGGCCCTTTAGCTGAAGTCTCTTGAAAGTCTTGCAGTTTCTTCTGCTGCTCCAACGCCCACTGGTTTTTACCACTGAAGTTATGGGGACTTATTTTCCTGACACTGGAACCCTGGGCTTGGTGGTGTGGTTTGGGGCTGGGGTCACTTGCTCCCAAGGTATCCCTTCCAATTTTTATCTACCACTCATAAATATGGGACTGCTCATTCTGCCGTCTCTCCATGCATCTCCACACTCTCCCGCCTCTCCATGCATCTGCACACTCCTCTGTGCCTCTGTGTCTCTGCTCCTCCTACCTGTCTGGATGAATGTGGCTTCTTTAAATCCTTGGTTATCTGACTTCCATACAGCTCAGTTTTCTGATGAATCTGGGTGATATGTGTTTTGTAGACTAGTTGTAATTTTTGCTGTAGTTGTCCATGAAGGAAAAGCATGTTTACCTGTTCCTCCATCTTGACCAGAAGTCTCTCTAAAATCTTTTATCTCTTAAAGGATTATTTTATCTTGTCCTTACTAATTATTTTATTATTTTTGTCAGACTGTATTTTCAACCTTCATCCAATGGCCATGTTTTGCTGAAATATTTCTACTTTATTTTCAGATTATTACTAGATTCTACACAGTACAATGCCTCTTCTATTTTAAAAACTCTTATTTAGCACTTACGTTAGAAATTTTTGTCACTGTGTTATTACCTAAGTTAATAATTATAACTATATTGATGCTTGTTAACCTGGGGATGATTTTGCCCCCTAGGGAGCATTTGGCAATGTCTGAAGACATTCTAGGTTTTCACAACTAGGGAGGGGAGAGGCTACTGACATCCACTGGGTGGAAGCCAGAGTTCATGCCAAATCCCACAATGTACAGCCCACAATGTACAGTCCCTCACCCCCAACAAATAATGATCTAGCTGTCTGTCAAATTGAGAAATCCTGAGCTATATGGATTACAAGGTTCATTGCTTATCTCTGTTCCTCTCCTCCATCATTTTCTTATATTTAAAGGTCATTATTCTGATGCATGTGTTGTTTTGTTAGAGTACTTCTCGAATATTTTTTTCTTTGGATGGCTTATGTCTTCATTCTTATATACTGCAGGCATCTTTATTATGCTTGGCAAGTGAATGATACAATCTTTTTCCATTGTAAATAAGTTGTTTTTGAATGATATCTTGGCTAGGTATAGGATTTTTGAATTGCATTTCCTCTTAGTATTCTGTCAATGTTGTATTCTTTCTATTTCCTGACGTTACTGATGCCAGTTTGATTTTTTCCTTTATGAATAAGTTCTCTAGCTCTGATGCTTGTTATATAGTTCTTTTTATCCTTGAAATTTGCAACTTGTACTAAGATATGCCTAGGTATATTCTCCTTGTCACTTTGTGTACTTATATTTTCATTTTTGCTGGTTAAATATCTAAAAGTAGAATTCTAAGACATAGGGTAAGCTCATATTTAACTATATGAAAAACTGCCAGATCAATTTCCAAAGTAGTTAGTGGGAATATGAGATGGTACAGTCATTTTGGAAATTGCTTTGGCAACTTGATTTAAAGATCTATTGATCATATCATCATGGGTCTATTTTAGGACTCACTATTTTGTTTCATTAATCTATTCTCTCTCTGTCTTTTTTAAGTATATTTTATTGATTATGCTATTACACTTATCCCAATTTATCCTCCTTTGCTGCCTTCCACCCAGTACCCCAACTTCCTTCCAGTGGTCCCCCACTTTAGTCCATGTCCTGTGCATGTAAATTCTTTGGCTCCTCCATGGCCTGTACTGTTCTTAACATCCCCCTGTCTGTTCTGTACCTACCCAATTGGGCTTCTAAACCCTTATACCTTTCCCACATTCTTTCCCTTCTCCTTCCCAGCTTATAATCCTCTAAATGGTCTCCATATCTATGATTTTATTCCTGTCCTAGTTGTTTTCTTAGTTCATTTTTTTCTGGCATATCTTTACCTTTAATATGTTGTATTGATTATGTTATTACAGTTTTCCCATTTTTTCTCCCCTTTATTCCCCTCCACCCTGTATACCCTCTCCCCCTGCATTCCTTCTCCCACACCACCACTTAGTTCATGTGCATGGGTTGTACATATAAGATCTTTGGCTTCTCCATTTCCTATACTGTTCTTAACCTCCCCCTGTCTATTTTCTACCTACCATTTATGCTACTTATTCCCTGTACCTTTTCCTCCATTCCCCTCCCCCTCCTTGCTGATAACCCTCCATGTGATCTCCATTTCTGTGATTCTGTTCCTGTGCCAGTTGTTTGCTTAGTTCACTTTATTTATTTATTTTTTAGGTTCAGTTGTTGATAGTTGTGATTTTACTGTTCATATTTTTGATCTTCTATTTGTTCCTTCTGCTCCAAACTATTGAGTCTTGGTTTCCTTCCCTTCACTGTTGGTTCCCCGTACATTTTTCTTTATTTCACTTTTCATAGCCTTCACTTTTTCTCTATTTTGCAACCATACTCAACTAATTCTGTGAGCATCCTGATTACCAGTGTTTTGAACTCTGCATCTGATAGGTTGGCTATCTCTTTGTTGCTTCATTGTATTTTTTCTGTAGCTTTGATCTGTTTTTTCATTTGGGCCTTTTTTCTTTCTTTTTTTTTTTGTCTTGGCTAGCCTGTTATGTAGTAAGGGGTGGAGTTTTAGGTATTTGCCAGGGTGGGGCAACCCACTTAGCTCTGTTGTGGTGTTATATGTGGGTGGGGGTGTCCAAGAGGGAACAATGAAGCTTGTATCTCTGCCGGCTTTTAGTCACTTCCTCTGCTACCCACAGGCTAATTGGGCACTTCTGGTGCTGATTCCCAGTGGGTGGTTTTGTGTATGTTTTAGTACCCTATGGGTCTGTCTAGTGAACTGTCCTGTGAAGCTCAGAGTTTCTCCTGTCTCAACTCCCACAGGTTTTTGCAGTCAGAGTTTTGAGGCTTTATATCCCTGCACTGGAACCCTGGGTTGCATAGTCTGTCTCACTCCCCAGTTGTTCCTCCTGGTTTATCCTCATGGAAATGTGGGATGGGCCATTCTGCCAGCTGCTACCTTGCCAGCGCCAGTTTGTGAGGCCTCTCCACCTGGCTGTGCGTCTTCGTCCCTCCTACTAGTCTGGATGAATGTTTCTTCTTTAACTCCTTGGTTGTCAGACTCCGTACAGTTAGATTTTTTTGGCAGTTCTGGTTGTTTTTTGTTTTTAAATTTGTTGTCCTTCTTTTGGTTGTGTGAGGAGGCACAGTGTATCTACCTATGCCTCCATCTTGGCCAGAAGTTAGAGTCTCGTTTTTGTTTATGTTTTTTAGATTCAGTTGTTGATAGTTGTGTTTGTTATTTTATTTTTTAAAGATTTTCTTTATTTAACTTTTTTTTAGAGAAGGGAAAGGGAGGAAAAGGAGAGGGAGAGGAACATCAGTGTGTGGTTTCCTCTTGAGTGACCCCTACTGAGGAACTGGCCCACAACCCAAGCATGTGCCCCAACTTGGAACTGAACCAGTGACCCTTTGGTTCACAAGCTGGGACTCAATCCACTGAGCCACACCAGCCAGAGCTAATGTTCATAATTTTGATTATTTTTATTTTTTTTTTTTGCTTAAATGAGTCCTTTTAACATTCCATGTGATAATGGCTTGGTGATGAATTCCTTTAGCTTTACCTTGTCTGGGAAGCAATTTATCTGCCTTTGCATTCTAAATGATAGCTTTGCTGGATAGAGTAATCTAGGTTGTAGGTCCTGGCTTTTCATCACTTTGAATATTTCTTACCAGTCCCTTCTAGCCTGTGAAGTTTGTCTTGAGAAATCAGTTGACAATCTTATGGGAACTCCTTTGTAGGTAACTCTCGGCTTTTCTCTTGCTACGTTTAAGATTCTCTCTTTATATTTAAGCTTTGGCATTTGAATTATGATGTGTCTTGGAGTGGTCCTCTTTAGGTCCAAGTTATTTGGGGCTCTCTGTGCTTCCTAGGCTTGTATGTCTATTTCCTTCACCAAATTAGGGAAGTTTTCTTTCATTGTTTTTTCAAATAAGTTTTCAATTTGTTGCTCTTCCTCTTCTTCTTCTGGCATTCCTATGATTCAGATGTTGGCACTTGAATCATTTTGGTGATGACCCTCAGTCTTCTTATTACCACCTCATTTAAAAAAATTCTTATTTCTTCATTTTGTATTGGTTGTTTATTTTTTCCTTATATTCTAAATTGTTGATTTGAACCCTACCTTTACTGTTGGTTCCCTGTGAATATTTCTTTATTTCACTTAGTGTAATCTTGATTTTTTTCCCTTAGGCATTTGCTGTATTGAATGAGATCTCTAAGCATCCTTATCACCGGTGTTTTGAACCTGCATCTGATAGGTTGGCTATCTCTGTTTCACTTAGTTCATTTTCTTGAGTTTTGATCTGTTCTTTCATTTGGGCCATATTTCCTTGTCTCCTCATACCCTCCCTGTGTTTGCTTCTGTGTATTGGGTAGAGCTGCTTTGATGCTGTTTTGGTGCAGCCATCAGAATGGATATTTCTTCTTTAAATCCTTGGTTGTTGGACTTCCATACAGTTTGATTTTCTGGAAGTTGTGGTTGTATTTTGTTTTAAGATTAGTTGTGATCCTTTTTATGGTTGTGCAAGGAGGTGAAGTGTATCTACCCATACCTCCATTTTGGCTGGAAGTCTTATTATCTCATTTTTCAAAGGCAAAAGTTTTGAGCAACAACAACAAAAGAACTTATAGACACAGATGACAGTATGGTGACTACAAGAAGGAAAGGAGATGGGGGGACAGTAGACAAGGGTAAAGGGGATGTAAAGGGTGACAGAAACAGACTTGACTTTGGATGGCGAACACACAATACAATATACAGATGAGGTATTATAGAATCGTACATTTGAAACTTATATAATTAACCAATATCACCTCAATAAATTCAATTAAAAATATTTAAAAGATCTTAGCATGTGAAGCAATAAAGGAAAAGTAGTAAAAAGCAAACAGATTATAAAGAAAGATGTAAAGTGTGTTTATGTCACTATAGTCATGTACATAGAAAATACTAAGTAATATTTTAGAAAAGGGCAGCCACTGGAGCTAATGAGTGGATTTAGAAAGATTGTAAAATACAAGAGTAGTGGTCACAGTTTTTCTATCTGCTAGACTCAAATGATCAGAAAATGAAATTGTAAAATCAATACCATTTCACTAGAGAAAATAAGGATAAGTCTAGAAAAATATGTAGAAGATGTCAACTCTGAAAACTCAAAATACTTGTGATAGAAATGAAAGGAGGCTAATAAATGTAGACATATACCATCATAATAGATTAAAAGATTCAATATTATTATATTAATTTATATTTGTCCATAGAATCACAAAGATATTTCTATAGAAAGTGATAAGCTGGAAATATAAATGACTTAGAAGAGCCAAATAATCTTGGAAAAGAACAAAGCTAGAGGACTATCACTCCTGATTTCAAAACTTATTATAGAGCTAAAGTAATCAAAAGAGTGTGAAATTGATGTAAAAAAGTTTTTTAAGGTAGAGAATAGAGAAGAGTTCCAGTCAAGATGAAGGCATAGGTAGACATGCCTCACCTCATTGTACAACCATAAGAAGGACTGCAACTAACTTAAAAACAAAAATAACCCAGGACTGACAGAAAATCACACAGAAAAACACCCAGAACCATATTGAAGTCCAACAACCAAGGATTTAAAGAAGATATATTCATCCAGATGGGTATATGGGTCTGAGACAAGGAGTCAGGGTGGAGAGGACTTGGTGTGGCTGCAGCCAGCCGGGGGCAGAGAGGCAGAGAGGTGGTGAGGTTGTGAGGTAGCACCAACCAGGGGAAGGCAGACCTACATTCACATATGGAGAGTAAAAATCAGGGAGATACCTTGTGAGTGAGCAAGCCCAGCCCCAAGCCAGAGCATGCAGGGCTGGGAAAGTGTAAGCCTCATAACTTTTAGCTGTAAACCCAGTGAGGGTTAGAGCAGTGGAAGATACTGCAGGTTTCTCAGGAGAGTGGGAATGTATGTAAACTGATCCACTTTGGGAATCACAACCAAGACAGCAGCTGGAGGGGTGCTAGTCACATATGGGAAGGGGGTGAAGTGACTGGAAAAGGGGCAAGTGCTAAGCAAGCCCCCAGAAGTCAGCCTGCATGGTATTGTCCCTTCTCTGACCCCTCTCCACATATGGAGCCACGAAGCACAAAGCAGTTTTCCCTTTCCTGGTGCATACCCAAG